>JAVKPL010009284.1:0-36868 GCA_032173675.1 Gastrolobium villosum
AACGTCAAGCAATTACTAATAATGAAATTAATTGTTATCAATTTGTATCATGAAACAGGGGAATTTCAAATGACATCACTAAAATTGAAATGATATAAAAATATTAAGGCCTTGGTACACTGTCAAAGTTCAACACATGATAATATGCCACAGAATAAGGAAAATGCCAATAGCTCCTCGTTACAAAAAAAAATCTACCGTTTTTATTGGCATTTATTAATTTGTTTAAAAAATTAAAGGTCCAACACACTAATTCAAAATTCAGGGGAGCATTAAAAATAACTTCACAAGAAACGTCAAGCAATTACTAATAATGAAATTCATTGTTATCAATTTGTATCATGGGGAATTTCAAATGACATCCCTAAAATTGAAATGATATCAAAATATTAAAAAATAAATATTAAGGCCTTGGTACACTGTCAAAGTTCAACACATGATAATATGCCACAGAATAAGGAAAATGCCAATAGCTCCTCGTTACAAAAAAAATCTACCGTTTTTATTGGCATTTATTAATTTGTTTAAAAATTTAAAGGTCCAACACACTAATTCAAAATTCAGGAGAGCATTAAAAATAACTTCACACGAAACGTCAAGCAATTACTAATAATGAAATTCATTGTTATCAATTTGTATCATGGGGAATTTCAAATGACATCCCTAAAATTGAAATGATATCAAAATATTAAAAAATAAATATTAAGGCCTTGGTACACTGTCAAAGTTCAACACATGATAATAGGCCACAGAATAAGGAAAATGTCAATAGCTCCTCGTTACAAAAAATCGACCAATCTACCGTTTTTATTGGCATTTATTAATTTGTTTACAAATTTAAAAGTCCATCACACTAATTCGAAATTCAGGGGAGCATTAAAAATAACTTCAAACGAAACGTCAAGCAATTACTAATAATGAAATTAATTGTTATAAATTGGTATAACGGGGAATTTTAAATGACATCCCTAAACTGAAACACGTTGTACTAAAGAAATTCACACATTTGGCAAAAAGAAAAAGTAAAGCTGATAACAAAATATTAAAAGGAATTTTTTTTGCAAACTTTGGTAAAAATGAAGAAGCGAAGTTGATATCAAAATATTAAAAAATAAATATTAAGGCCTTGGTACACTGTCAAAGTTCAACACATGATAATATGCCACAGAATAAGGAAAATGCCAATAGCTCCTCGTTACAAAAAAAAATCTACCGTTTTTATTGGCATTTATTAATTTGTTTAAAAAATTAAAGGTCCAACACACTAATTCAAAATTCAGGGGAGCATTAAAAATAACTTCACACGAAACGTCAAGCAATTACTAATAATGAAATTAATTGTTATCAATTTGTATCATGGGGAATTTCAAATGACATCCCTAAAATTGAAATGATATCAAAATATTAAAAAATAAATATTAAGGCCTTGGTACACTGTCAAAGTTCAACACATGATAATATGCCACAGAATAAGGAAAATGCCAATAGCTCCTCGTTACAAAAAAAAATCTACCGTTTTTATTGGCATTTATTAATTTGTTTAAAAAATTAAAGGTCCAACACACTAATTCAAAATTCAGGGGAGCATTAAAAATAACTTCACACGAAACGTCAAGCAATTACTAATAATGAAATTAATTGTTATCAATTTGTATCATGGGGAATTTCAAATGACATCCCTAAAATTGAAATGATATCAAAATATTAAAAAATAAATATTAAGGCCTTGGTACACTGTCAAAGTTCAACACATGATAATATGCCACAGAATAAGGAAAATGCCAATAGCTCCTCGTTACAAAAAAAAATCTACCGTTTTTATTGGCATTTATTAATTTGTTTAAAAATTTAAAGGTCCAACACACTAATTCAAAATTCAGGGGAGCATTAAAAATAACTTCACACGAAACGTCAAGCAATTACTAATAATGAAATTCATTGTTATCAATTTGTATCATGGGGAATTTCAAATGACATCCCTAAAATTGAAATGATATCAAAATATTAAAAAATAAATATTAAGGCCTTGGTACACTGTCAAAGTTCAACACATGATAATAGGCCACAGAATAAGGAAAATGTCAATAGCTCCTCGTTACAAAAAATCGACCAAAGCATAGTTACATATTTTCTTTCTGCTCCAAGGTGTCACCGGCTGCAGCATCAAAACTGTGCCAAAATAAACAAAAAGGCACCCAGAGTGAGAGGGATGAAATTATAAATCACGTAAACTTTATGATATCTATAGTCAGAACTTAACTCTTTCTCCAGCTTTATTTTTTTAAGAGGACAGACAACTGAACAATTATTTTTATCTTCAAAAACATCACCATACTTCACAGATGGTGTCAACAAAGTGAGAGAAATATCAGCATCGTCAGTACTCTCACAAGTTTGGCTCTGAACATCCTGTCAACAAAATGACTCTCACTGCTATTAATATACTGATATGGCAATCAAATTTTTCAATTATGTCAATAATACCAACTCACCACAGCTTTTCCTGACCCTGTCGACATAATATTATCATCACAAGGACTGTCAAATACAGAATCATCCTGAATTTTTTTTCCATAAAAGCAAAAAAGTCATAACTTTGAAAAGTATAGGTTATGGATAATAATAAAAAAGACAAACATTTGGGTCCACCGTGGTCTTCAAAAATGATGTGATAATACTTTCAGTGATGCAAACTTTGGCCACATGATATTTTGGCTCATTGTATGAGTTCAAATTGCTAATTTTGACATTCACTTTAAACAACATGGATCTATCTTTAAGAACGTTTAACTCTTGGATAATGTTCTAATTCTGCACCCTACAAAAAAGGAAACACAGCAAAAGAAGTACTAAGGGTGTTAAAAGTTCTGAGAACCTCACTAATAAAAAAATTCAAAGTTTTGAGAACCAAACCCGTTTAAAATGTTGCTCGCGCAATTCAGCAGCACTCACTCCTAATAAAGAAAGACAGTCTCTATCAAACAGTACGAAAGAAGCAGAATCTGTGTTATCAACAACTCTGACTTGAACACTGAACCTAAAAATATAAAAAATTGAATTTTACATCAGTCACACAGTGTGCATGAATAATTTTTCGATAACAATGACAAATCAAAAAATGGCTTACTTCGGAGTATATTCATCCCAATGTTTTTGACAGTTCTTACAATACCATTTCTCAAAATCTTCACACACTGAATATGGACATTTCTTACAGGACCTGTACCACCAGTTGTATTTACTTTCGATGGATCTTACAGTTCCATAAGTAATGCAAGTAGTAGCATCCATGCAATTCTTAATATCAGTAAGAAATTTCCTCTCTGTATCCTTCAGAAAATCATTTTCATAAGAATATGAAGATGGGCTGGACAACTGAGTCAACATCTGACTACTTTCGATCAGATCACCGGAAAGCCTGGAATATAAAAATATATAAAAGAATGAGTGAATAGAGCAAAAGCAATGTCTCATAATTTGTCACGACAGCCCACCTTTTTTTGAACTCTACGATCTCAGGTATATTGGAATCAAAAAGAATTTTCGTCGTATACTTTGTATTAGCTATTCCAATCTTTCCTGAAAAAAATGCTACGTAAATAAAAGAAAAAGTAAAACAGCAAAACAAAAAAATAAAAAATGAGAATTTTAATCACACAAAAAAGTACCCCTAAAACCCTTTATCCTTGCAAGCTGAAGTATTATAACATTTTGAGCAATCTGATTCTTTGCTAAGAAAGTTTGGACCTCGTCTACGTATGACTCCCACAAAGTGCATTCAAGTTTCTGACCCCTATCATGATATATAAACAAAAGACTCATAAGAAATGATGTAAAATCCCATTCTCTTTAAATTCAAAAACACATAAGAAATTACATTACAATACTATCAGAAATATAGATAACATAAATACCTCAGGTTGTCAAGCTCCACGACAACCATTTTTGTATTCCTACCAGAGATGACATGCTCACGTACTTCCCCAATTCCAGACAGCAAACCAATGACGTCTACACAACAATTAACATGGGTTTCAGCCTTACGTCCAATATACAAAATCTTAATTGAAAGCGAATAACACAATACACCAATCCCATCACCTATTAAATAAGGAGAGTCAGAGGATTCTTTCTCAATAACGTCAAATTCAGCAAAATCAAAACCACGCTCAGGAATCGTAGCATCAACAATGGATTTCACGTCCGTCCTCAAGTTGAAAGACAGACGATATTCATGCCGTGTTGGCCTGAAATTACCCGTATTCAACCCAACTCCAAAATTTTTTATAAAATAAGCATCACCCTCACGAATTTTCTTCCGAACCTGCAAAGTACCCTTGGCCGTAGCATGGATCCTTCCACCCTATAAAATGAAAACACGCAACAAAGCAAAAATAAAAATAAAAATGACAATGAGCTACCGAAAAGATAAAAACATTAAAAAAAAAGAAAAAATACATTACCCGTTCGTCGACCAAAACCATATCCACATTGTCATCAAAATCTTTTCGATTAAAACTGGGAACCTTCCAACACCTAACTACACGCACTTTAATCCTCCACTCTTCTTTCGTCGGATTAAGATCCTTTACAAAGTCGTATTTTGAGGACATTATGTTGAACGATAAAATCAGAGGAGGAGTAGAGAAATGGACCAAAGAAGATACAAAATGCTCGATGCAGACCAAAAGGCAAAAGCAACACCAAATATCGTTTTTATACATGCAATGAATCTTACTGGTTAAGTAATTTTCTAAAGCAGAAAAAGTAATTTTCTATGATAAATTTTAATTTTCCAAAGCAACTCTATCTTAATGGTTAAGTTTCCAAAACAACCTGTATCAGCACTACAACTATTTTTAATACATTCAATGAATACATAGAAAATTTCAAAACATCTTTTAATTATTTTAACTTTTCCAACCCATTTCACGTTGAAAGTTTAAATTTTGAATCCAGAATCGAGAAGCCCATTAATACATCTGTCTGCCACCTATAAAAAATAATTGTACAGACTATTTACTTTTGTTTCAAAAAAAATTATTTACCGTAAAAAAATATTTCCCAAAGAAGTATGTTTTCAAGACATCCTCTAGTGTGAACAAAAAGCTGAGATTTAAGGAGAATGCGACACCTCAGCTAACTTTCCAAAATTTGGTTCTACTTTCTGTTGATACCTTTACATCTTATTTTTTAAAAAAAATTATCTTTAAATACAGATGTCTGTCTTTTGAAAATATTATAAGAACTAACTAACAGGGATATTGTTTCAAGGATCTTTACATCTTCAAAGACATAAATGTATTATATATTTTTGTGGATATTTTTTAGGGAATGTGTTTAGGAAGGGACCGGGAAGATTGTAACATAATAGGCTGAGAACTTTAAGTGTTTGTGTTATCCGTGATTTGAGAGGTTCCTATTCTACTCACCCCATATAATATCATTACTATCTTTACCCTCTCCAGAAGAAACTTGAAGAGTTTTCTTAAGGTTGCCTTTATTAGGCAGGGAGCCTGTCATCGGGGATGACATAGTGTTAGGCTATGATACCAAGTAGTCGGGAGCCTCATGATCCTTAAAAAACTATGGACTAGTCTTCCTTTTATTTGAGCATTTCGCGACACCCCTTAGTCTCTTAGCTCTTTTATCGGAGACTATCATCTATGAATCCTTAAAAATGAGAGGACCGTAAAACCGGATCATTACAAAGCCTGTTTTCTGATACACATGATACCTTTATAGGGCAAGTATAGAACATACTAATATCCTCGTCCAGAGATTAGCAATTATAATAAAAGGGAAAAGTGTGTGTCATTTCAAATGAAGTAAAGTTGTGTTATTTTGAGAGAGATAGATAAAAGAGGAGAGAGAGTTGACAAAAAAATTAAAAGTGTGAGAGTGAAAGGATATAAGTTGTGTCATTTAAAAGGATAAACACTTTTTCCATAATAAAAATTATATTAAGTTTTCGGAGAGAAGAGAAAACTTAGCAACTCATAGAAAAATAACACATTTTATTTCTTGCAAACTCATTCGACCAATACAAACACTGAAGCATGTTAGCTAAGTGTCCATATAAGTAGGGCATATCCAATAATTTTTAATTCAATATAACACAGGCGATAAGTATTACACATCTCTTTTTAAAAATTGGTACCTTGAGAAAAATGAACACTTGAGTAGTTCAGTAACTAGAAAATTAAAATTCATTGTAGACATTTAAATGCATTTGCAAGTGTGGAATCACACTATCAAGTCATAGATGTATCATTATTTTTTTTTTATTCATGCATTATGATAATACTATTATTAATAGTTAATACTAAAAGAATTTGCCAAAAAAAAGTGATATGCATAATGGGGAACAAATATGAAGATCCGGCACAAATGGGGAAAAGTTGAGCTCGCCGTGAAACAAAAATAGTTACCTGTATGAGATGAGAGCAGATGAAATATATAAATTAGTTGATGAATTTCAAGCTACCAATATGAAAAAATAATATAAAATTTTAACATGTAATTAACAGCACCGTTATAACAATACTTTATAGTTTCTAAGCTCCACGTGATATTTTACATCGTATGCAAAGCATAAGCCGCGAACAAATATAAGGAATAAAAGAATGATACATGGGAAAATGATATTGTAACACACTTTGAGGATGCAAGATGTAAACTCTTATGAGCGGGTGCATTCGAGAGGGAGGCCTTGGGGAAATCTATTTTTGTCAGCACAGTAATTATAAATCATGTAATTCTTTTGCACCCACCGCAGCCTCTGCTGACCAGTTGAATCCAGCTCCTGTGATTGCCAAGATGAAGATGAAGATGAAGGCGAATTTGATTTGCATGAGGATTTTCCACCGTTCCATACACAAGCATTGTCGTCATTGAAGTTCCTGTAGGATGCTGTGAATGGAGCTTTGGACCAATCTGTCTTGATGAGTCCACCCCTTGTGGCCCAATTATCTGCGTTCCAAAGGCTGGAGTATATCCTCATTGGCTGCTTCTTTGGAAAAGGAACTCCTATTGATTCCATATTCTTGAACTCCCTGATGGGTGTACCATCCACTGAAAAACTGAAACACATAACAATAAACGATTTAGTAACTAATGAACTACACAAACACACAGAAAAATATATATGAGCTAGCTTCATAGTTAGATAGTAGATTTAATGGATGAGGGGGTGCTTACACAATGCGTTGACTATTCCAGAGAATTGAATATGTGTGGAAATCTGCGGTTGGGTCAAACCAGAGATAGAATTGTTGCTCTCTGTTTCCCTTCCCTTGGCTGAACACATTCGTGTGTAGGATGTAAGGGTCACCACTGAGGTTCCCTAAAAATTCGAAGTCAATCTCATCCCAAGTTGATCCCTTTGAGGAGAGCTGACAAAGATGAAACATTTCTCCGTTAGTCATATAAAATCATGCAATCTCTATAAAAACAATAATCTTTCCAGAGAAGAGTTCAATGCTTTGTGAACTAATTTGAAAGATAAAAACTTACATAATAGGCAGTGACAGTGCCAGCAGAGTTTCCTGGAACAAGCTTGAGCTGCATATCAATTTTGCCAAATAAGTATTCATTATTGGACTGGAATCCAGAGCCGGAAGCTTTGTCAAGGGACAGAGTGAGAAGATTGTCGTTGTTGAGTATTTTTGCACGACCATCTCCCCATGTAATCTGAAAGTCTTGGTTGAAGTTACCAGCAGCACAGACAACAACGTAAAAACTCACAAGCAGAGGAATAAGAAGAATCCTTAAAGACGTGGTAGAAGCCATGTTATATTTAAACTTTTAACTATGAAAGTGTAGTGCCAACAAACTAGTTTTTCAATGTAAGAAAGAAAGCAAGTGGTAATGGTAGTTGTGAGAAGCTTTAAAGAGAATCAGCATATATATATAGTGTGGTAAATGACCGTGTGACTTGCAGCAACTAGCAGAGGAAAAGTATGCGAAGGTCCCTAGTCACAGCTAAGCTGGAGATAGTTGTAGGGTAAGATAGCTGTCAAAAGCTCTAATGCGCACGACCAAGTACCAACTTTGTCATATGTAATTAATAAAGGAAGGTAATATTGGTGGAGGGTAGAGGATGTGACACCTGTGAACGAGCACGCGGTTTTTTATAAAAAAACACTTAACGCAGTCACTATCATCAGGTAAAGGACAGCGGTATTCGTTTGATCATGAAGATAGTGGATAGGGTCCAATTCACCGACGCAACTTGAACTTGGTTTTTTTAGCATCGTGCCCCTTCTTGTATAAAAAATTACCCCATATGAAAACTATAGATTTATCTTCCTTTGAAAAATGATACATGTATACAACAACACGTCCCTGACTCCCTAAACACATCTTCCGCATTTATTGTTGGTGCATCTTCTTTTGAATGGGATATAATACTTCTCTTATACAACATAAAAAAAGTATTATCCAATTTATATAGGATTTTATAATTCTTATTCAACATAAGATTTCAAATTTTCCTACACACTCTTCAATTTCCGTACTGACATGAATCCTACATCTAATTTTTTCTAACACATGGGTCCCACATATTATTTATTTTTACAACATAAAATTTCAATTCTGAAAATTATAAAACCCATTTATATATTCTCTTTCCATTTTTTATTCGGGAGTCGCACTGAATAAACAGTGCTAAGGAAAATATTTAATATTTAATATGCGTTGGGAGCATGTCGAGTCTTTCATTAAAAGCATCACACTTAGATTAAAAATAAATAAAAACTATCTCTCCTCTATATAGATTGCACAAAAACTATGGCTAAAGCACCATTTTAGAATTTTTGGGCAAAAGAATTGCTCAGTTAAAGTTGATTGGATAAGTTTTTCCAAAGTAATGCAGTCAAACATGTCACATATGCTGACGGGACTAGTCCCGTCACTGACACTGACGGGACTCGTGCCACGTCAGCGCCACGTAGGCAGACTCATTACCGTAAAACTTCGGAAGGCCATAACTTGTGACTCGGGTATCCAAATCAGATGATTTTTTTTTTGATTTCACATAACTTCTCGAGATCTACCCAATGATATCTCATTTGACATATTTTATCTCCCACAAACATAATTTGAATTTGTAAAATTGTATCACAATCACAAGAGCAATTAAATCCAGAAGATCTTCGAATTATCTTTGTGAGAGATAAAATATGTCAAATGAGATATCATTGGGTAGATCTCAAAAAGTTATGTGAAATCAAAAAAAAAATCATCTGATTTGGATACCCGAGTCACAAGTTATGGTCTTCAGAAGTTTTACGGTAATGAGCATGCCTACGTGGCGCTGACGTGGCACGAGTCCCGTCAGCATATGTGACATGTTTGACTGCATTACTTTGGAAAAACTTATCCAATCAACTTTAACTGGGCAATTCTTTTGCCCAAAAATTCTAGAATGGTGCTTTTCCCCACAAACTATTGCCAATTTCTCATTGGTTCTTCCCAATGAATCTATTGTTTACCGGTGCACTAAAATCTCACTCCCATTCATGTAGTGTACAAATTGTTGTTGTTGTTGTTGTTTTTTTTTTTTTTTTTTAGAATCACTTTCTTTTTTGGTTACTACTGGCACTGGGATCACAACTAAACACCGACCTTCTTTTGCTTTAATTATAATAATTAGCCTACGCATCCATTTCTTGAATTAGTTAAATTAAATATATATGTTTAAGAATATTTGAATTAATGTATTTATTTTACTTAAAAAAATTTACAGTCAAAATATTTAAAACATAATATTTGATTAAAAATATTAAATGTATTCCATATAAGGTATGATAAAAAAAGAAACTAAAATATATGTATTATATAATAAAATTAAATTTAAAAAATTATCATGTTCTATTATACAACTTTTATGTTATATATAAATTATTTTAACATTGATATTTTCAATATTTTTCTTTTTTACTGATTTTTGGTTTGAGACGAATGTTGGAAAGCTCATAGCCTTATAGCATCTTACAAAAAAATTCTTTTTCTTTTTATTATATTTGTTGGTTACGTGTTAAGAGATACGAGTGAAATTTAATTACGAAAAAGTTCTATATACTAATAAGATTTTACAATCAACTCATTAAACATGATCGTACCAAAAACAGAATTACACATGGTATCGTATTAAATTTAAAAAAATTATACAATATATTCAAATTAAATTTTAACCTTTAACGAAATTATTATAAAATAATTAAAAAATTAGTTAACCAAAGATTAGGGTGATTACAGTTCTCTAATAAACGTAAGGAAAACTTTTCTTATTTTAAAATTGAAAAAAATATTTATAATTTTTAATAAAACTATATGTTTTGGTGTATTTTTATATTTTTTATTTCGTATAAAATTAGGAAGAAAAGAAAGTGGAGGAAAAAGAATGTAAAAAAATAACAAAACGATATAATCTCATTAAAAATTACTTAAAATTATGCCATTTAAAATGACAGAAAAGAATAGAATTTCACTGTTTTTTTTTTTATAAGTTTTGTTAAATAAGTACAGTTCTAACATGATTTTTTTTAACTCCTTATTAATTACAAGAAAGGGAAGGATCGGATGACGAGTCATGGCGGAACCATAATTTTGGTAATGGGACCAAATCTACAAACAAAATTTTCTAAATTCCTTACCCCCTCTTGAGCCAAATATTTTTGAAAGTTTCAAGGGGCCCACTTTAGCGAGGATGACAAAGATATAATACAATGTAAGTACAGTTGTTAAACCTATTTTTCAATTAGTAAAATTACACAAATCTATTTACCCAAAAAAACATTACAAGAATCTAGTAAACTTAAGGAAATATTGTCTTATTTTTAAATTTTACTGTTCTCTGATAAAAGTTTTATGTAAATTTAAAAAGTCTCATATATCTTAAAAGTGAAGTAGTATTTTCTTAATTCATATTTACATGTGCATTTTTATTCCTGTTAATTTGATGCTCTTTTGGTTAATTCACATTTACCGTGTAGAAGTGCTGCATTAATAGATAACAAAAGAAGGTGTCAGCAAAGAAAATATCACTGCACCATTAAAAAATCTTAATTAAAATTAAAAAGCAAGTAACAAAAAAGGGCTTAATTTAAGCTGAATTATATTATTGCAATACAATTGACAAATATGAAAGAATAAAAGAATGAGCATAAAGCACTTTACAAGTGAAACCAATTCAATTGAACTAAGAAGAAATTAATCTGCAAGCCATATATTCTTGCTTTAGTTTGAGTCTCCTATAGGGATTAGGAAGTTTTGCACTCTGTGGGAAGGCCTTGAGGAAATCTTTTAGTGTCGCTGCAATAATTGTAAATCATGTAATTCTTCTGCACCCAAAGCAACCTGTCTTGACTTGTTGAATCCAATTGTTGGGAGAGCCACGCATTATTCGATGAGCTGGCAGAGTTGGAAGTGCAAGATGATGAGGGAGACGCAGACGCTGAGGAATGGACGCATGCATTGGCATTGAAATTCATATAAGAAGCGGTGAAAGGAGCTTTGGTCCAATCTGTCTTAACAAGACCACCTCTCGTTGCCCAGTCATCAGCATTCCAAAGGCTTGAGTATATCCTCATTGGCTGCTTCGTTGGGAATGGAACTCCCTTTGATTCCATGTTCTTGAATTCTCTTATGGGGCTTCCATCAACTGAGAAGCTGAAACAGATGAAGCAGAGTGGATTATTAATTGATTTGATGCAGTATTAAAAGTAGCATTCAGAATATATGTGTCATCTGGATAAGGATTGATCATTGACAATTGACATATATATATATATATATGCTTACATAATACGCTGAGGATTCCAAAGAATGGAATAAGTATGGAAATCAGCTGTTGGGTCGAACCACAAATAGAACTGTTGCTCTCTGTTGCCTTTTCCCTGACTGAACACATTGGTGTGAAGAATGTATGGGTCTCCACTCAGATTCCCCAAGAATTCAAAGTCAATCTCATCCCAAGTTGAGCCATTTGACGATAACTGTATCACATAAGCCAAATTATTAAAAAAAAAAAGGGCCGAGTTCAAATACCCACTTCGTGAATGTCTGAGGAAAGGAATACTCTAGGCAGCGTTTCCCCTACTTTTTGTAGTAAGCCAAATTATTAAAATGAAAATAAATAAATAAGGAGAATTTGAAAGTTTAGTAGCATTAGCAGTGACGCATATATAAATAAACATACTATTATTTATTTATTGAGAGCATAAGATACATACATAGTAGGCAGTGACAGTGCCAGCAGAGTTGCCAGGTACAAGCTTGATCTGCATATCAATCTTGCCAAAGAGATATTCGTTCTTGGATCGGAACCCTGAGCCAGAGAATTTATCAAGGGAAACAGTGAGAAGCTCGCCGTTGTTGAGTATCTTGGCGCGTCCATCTCCCCATGTTAAGTCAAAATCGTTGTAGAAGTTGCCACCATACGCTGCCATGAAAGAGGCCAATGCTAATGCTGAGAGAATAGTTATTGTTGAATAAGTGGAATTAAGAGATGCCATGGTTGATTTCAATTGGTATAGACACTAAACAGAGGAAATTGTAGCTTTTTAGTACTAATGAAATATGAGAGTGGAGGCTAGAAGGGATGGTTGTGGCAGAGAACTAGGATTGGTATTTATAGTTACAGATAGATGTTGTGTTTAAAGGTGTGGAAGTAACATAGGAAGGTGCAGTCAGCTTTGGACAACTGTAGGTCTCGAAGAGTTGGAACAAAAACAAACATTAAAATATTAGCGATTGTGGCACTATTAACCCAACCAACATCTTTATGTATGTAAGGAATGGTTTGGTTGCATCCTAGGACGCGTATTTGCAATTTTCTATTGCAAACGAAATTGCCAAGTTGGTGCAAAATGGCCACGTGGGTCTTAAAATATTCAATGGAGATAGCCTGGGCAGGCACATCCAAGCCAAAACACCAACACCGCCACCAAGCCATTACTATTTCTTTTCTCTTTTTTCGTGGTAAACTCTTTTTTCCTTTTTATTTTGAAGTAGGAGTGAAATTTATTTATAATTTTTTTTTCTTAAAATTTGTTACAACCAATTCTTAACAGTTAATTTTTGTTAATCAGACGATTCTAACTATTATGTCACATTTATTAATTAATTATTAATTTCTAATAAATTATAACCATTAGATTAATAAAAATCAATGATTAAGATTTGGTTGCAAGAAATTATAAATAGAAAGAGGTTATAAATATGAGGAGAATATTTCTACTATAAAAAAAACTCACTACCTATCTATTAACATTAGATAAGAGAGACAATGCTGAAAAAAATTTAAAGAGAGAGAAAAAATTGATCCACTTATAATTAAATAGGTAATGGATTGATAGTCACTTTTTTTGGTAATACGAATGTCTTCCTCTATAAAATATATAACCTTCTTCTTGAAGTAGTACTAATTTGTCTAAAAATCTTAAAAAAAATTGTTAATAAATGCGTAGTTTCTCTAAAAGACCAACAACAACAAAAAAAACGAAAATATCAAATGCTGTCAATATAGAATATTTTCACGCTATCGTATAATCTAGTCTTGTGTTGAAACTTAATTTGATAAATTTAACTTTATTAAAAAGAAAAAAATGTGTATCATTTTAAAGGATGTAAAATTATGTTATTTTAAGTGAGAAAAAGAAATAGATAAAGGAGAAGATGAAGTGGACAAAAAAATATAAAGGTGTGAATCTCACCTCTTTGTAAGAATAAAAGGATATAAACTGTGTCATTTAAAAAGACAAACATTTTTCCTATTAAAAAATCACATGAAATGTTAAGTGCAGTAAATGATATTATAAGAGATTATTATATGATAATTTAAACCTTTTTACGGTTACAAAACATCATTATTGAATTAAAGTTAAATTATATAATAAACCTTTATACATAATTTTTCATCTTCAAAGTTAAATTATCATACCAAATGATGGTAACTTAGTTGGCGTCAGGAAACTGAGTAGAGACGAGAGCATGTGTTTGATCCTTCTTAATACCATTTTTGCGAGAGGTTTAAAGCATTAATTCCAAGATCTGCCTCGAATCGAACTAGTCGCTAGAGGTGTAAATAGGCTAGGCTTTGGCTTAAATAGGTCAAGCCTGTGTAAAAGACCTTAGGTCTAACCTGCCCTGTTAGCCCTGTGTAGACCCGATTATATGTTTGACCTGACTTATATTTAAAAACTAACAGCCTTGTTTCAGGTATGTTAGCCTGTTTAAGCCTATTACACATTCGATAATTAAAAAATAACTAAAATAGTATTACTTTATTATTCAAAGTTTTTAAAATAATAGTTTTATTTATTTTATTTAAAATAAATAATATGATATAAGCTAACTTGTAAGCTTATAGGCCCGACATGTACAAAAAAATTTATGGTCTGCTTTTTAAATAGATTTTTTTTAAAAGCCTAGGCCGGTTCTATTCGACTGTTTATAATTTGAGGTGGCAAAGTGGGCGCCCCACCCCGCCCTACCCCGCTATCAACCCGCTAAAAAATGAGTTACCCGCCCCGCTTTTGAAAGTGGGCTCAAAAACTCAGTCCGGCCCGCCCCATTTGACGGTTTGGTCCGCCAACCCGAACCTATTTTATACAGACCCGCCTCGACCTGCCTATGCCCGCCATCATCCCGCAAAGAAATGAGTCCGCCCCGCTTTTAAGATGGGTTGGAAAACTCATCCCGCCCCGTTTAGCGGGTTGGTCCACCGAGCCTAGCCCGTTTTGCCGGCTCTATTTATAATAGTTCAAGTATTACCTAATGTAGGCTAGATAGTAAGTCCCTATAGGACGGCCATACTCATATACAATCGAGCGATTCTAGGTTTAAACCTTAAGATAAATAAAAATCCTTGAAATTCTTTTGTGTTTTTAATTAACGAATAAAACAAATTCATCAACTGTGTTTGGGCACATGATAAAATGTCCAAATTCAGTATTGGATCGAACATATGTTCTCTCACACCACTTCAGTTTTTATGAACCAACTGAGCTAGTAACGAAATTTTACAATTGCATTTAGTTTGCGATTTCCATAATACCAGTCATTTACTTAAAAATTGTTTGTTTGAGTTTTTTATTTTATTTATTCTTCATTATAATTTAGTTTGTAAGAATTTTTATTATTTTGGTTTTCGAAGGTATTCCCCATGCCACCCGATAGGATAGCCGAAGACTAATCATTTCGAGGCGGGAGATCTCATTAAGTAAGTAAACCTCTCCTAACAAAGCATTTTCTATACGCACGGCCAGGAATCGAACTCCTAATCTAACTATCTACCAACTGTGCTGGTCTTTGTTGGTTGTAAGAAATTTTTTAGGGAGGGAGGGGGGTAATCTATTTGGTAGCACTGTTTTGAAAAGAAAAAAAAATTAGAGGTTAGGGAATACAACTTGTTTGATTTGTGATTTTTTCATTTTAACTTCATTTTATGATTTCTTTGGAATAACAGAGATTTTCAAAATCAAAGCAAGGCATGTTACTGCTCATTTGTAAGTAGTTTATCCAAAATAAATACAATATAACATTTGAAGTAAGTATATAATTGAAGTAATCTTTTAGCTTAATTTTTACAATGTAACACTTAAAATTAATATGATATAACATTTCAAATATGTATACGATATGAAATTTGTAAACCGGTTTTGACAATTATTTCATTTAAGTAATTTTTTAGCTTAATTTTACAATTGAAGTGTTCCGCGTAAGGTTTAGTGTAGTGCTTCTTTTGGCTTCTTCAAATAAACTGGGTTTCTTAATCCTCTCTCCACATAGATATGTTCGCGACTATGTTTACTCAAAATAGCAATATGCAATAAATCACGAGTAAGAGTTATATTTAATTTATAAGCAATTCTTATGTTTCAAATCGTGACCATTTAGTAACAATAAACACTACTAGAAAATGCTTTTTTTTTGACGGAAAAATTCCGTCGAAAATGATAAAAATTCTGTCGAAAATGTCATTTTCGACGGAATTTTCGACGGAAAAGAAGCCGTCGAATAAGTCTTCGTAGGTAATAAATTTTTCGACGGAATTAAAGATTCTGTCGAAAAAATTCGACGGAAATTATTTCCTAAAATCATTTATTAGGTTACTCCATGTATGTACTTACATTTCAAGACAGATAATGACCACTCCAGACTAATTTCCCAGAAAATCATCCAACAATCCACACTATACATGTATACAGTGCTTCTGTCAAGCTGGGCTATCAGTATTTAATTATTGGGTTTTATAATTCTCATTCAACCTGAGAATTACCATTTTCCTATACACTTTTTGATTTCCGTGTTGACATAGGTCCTACATATGATTTTTTCTAACACATGGGTCCCACATGCTTTTTATCTCTACAACCTGAGATTCAATTTTCCTTCAACATGCGAATTATAAAACGCTAAATTATTTACTGAAATATTAAATGCAATTGATAAATCAATGATAATCTATTAATATAGAACCGCGTATTAACAGTTTTATTATGGACAATGAATTTACTGTCTTATATATAGCCAAGGTCATTATTAAAGAAGATCGGAAAAGGAAGAGGTAACTATTTAAATTGGATCTTTTATAAAATGACATATACAATGAATTAAAAGATTATCACAATGGAAATCAGAACAGAAAAGGAAAAGAGGAAAAAAAAAAAAAAAAAAATCAAAAGGCAGTGGAGAAGTGAATAGTCTTGCTTCCCTAAACCCTCGTGCATTCTTGAGGAAGGCCCTGGGGAAATCTTTTCGTGTCAGTGCAGTAATTGTAGATCATATAATTCTTCTGGACCCACTTGAGTCTTTCTTGACCAGTGGAATCTAGCTCTTCTGAGAACCAAGAATTGCTAGATGGGGTAGAAGAGGCAGAGTTTGAACCGCAAGATGATGTTCCAGAGGAACTAGTGCATGCATTGGCATTGAAATTTCTGTATGAAGCAGTAAAAGGAGCTTGAGTCCAGTCTGTCTTAACAAGCCCTCCCCTTGTGGCCCAATCATCAGCGTTCCAAAGACTAGAGTAGATCCTCATTGGCTGGTTTTTTGGGAATGGAACACCAATTGACTCCAAGTTCTTGAACTCCCTAATCGGAGTTCCATCCACAGAGAAGCTGAAATGGAATAAAAATACTTATTTAGTTGCTTCCAACACAAAAACAGATTGATTCTATTTATATATTTTTTCTTTTAAAGAAACTTACACAATGCGTTGGGGGTTCCAGAGGATGGAATAGGTGTGAAAATCTGCAGTTGGATCAAACCAGAGGTAGAATTGTTGCTCCCTATTACCCTTGCCTTGGCTAAAAACATTGGTGTGAAGGATGTATGGGTCACCACTCAAGTTACCCAAGAATTCAAAGTCAATCTCATCCCATCCTGCTCCTTTTGAAGATAGCTGAAATTGAGCACAAGAAATTCTCATTAATATTAGTAACCAACAAAGGTTATAAAGAATATGACCACGAGAGGTCTCGAGTTCGAGCTCTGTGAATAGAACAAAAAAAAGATTTGAGAGAGCAACCCCGAAAGGGTCCAACAGTATTCGATATGGATTAATCTTCGGTTACGGCCAGAGATATCTTTGAATTTATTCAAAATATATATATATATATATATATATATATATATATATATATATATATATATATGATATGAATTGTAAGGTAAATATATGATTTTGTGCTTACATAGTAGGCAGTGACAGTGCCAGCAGAGTTGCCAGGGACCAGTTTGAGCTGCATATCAATTTTGCCAAAAAGGTATTCCTTCTTAGACTGGAAACCCGAGCCAGAGGCTTTGTCAAGAGACAGGGTAAGAAGCTCGCCATTGTTGATTATCTTAGCACGACCATCCCCCCACGTTATGTCAAAGTCTTGGTTGAGATTACCGGCAGATGCATTCACGAAGTAGCCAGCCGCAGAGATTAATAGCACTAGGAATGCAGCTCTTGAAAAAGCCATAGAAAACTGTTTCGAAGTTCAGATATAAAACTGAGCAATGAAAGAAAGAATGTAAAAGGTTTTTTGGTTGTGAGAAGAAGTGGGACGTTGAATGTTATGTTGTGGTGAATGGCATGCTTGAAATGGTATTTATAGGTGAAATCGAAAAGAGATAAGAGCGGATGAACACATAGGAAAGTTATGAGAAGGTTCAGTATTTAGCTGTACTTAGCTGAGCATTTAGTAAAAGGCATGGTTGTTATTGATGGACGCCGACCTGAATCATTGTACGCGGTTCTATGAAAGGCAGAGTCATTCAATGACGTAGGGAAGTAGGACCGAAGTTCCCTTTACCAAACACAACTTTTTTTTCGTACCTAAAACCATCACCGCCATTAGGTCATCAACTCCTCTTCCTTTCTATATGGTGTATGATATTTATTATTAAGTACTGATAATGAACCATATTCAAACGTAAGCGCATAAAATAAAATTAAAAAATTGACCCGTTGGCTGTTCAATTCGTCAATCCGGTAATAACACTGCTTGGAAACGTGGCAATGCCCAAAAATAACTTTGACATGCCATGTCTAATATCACATAACATACTCATATTTGAAAAGACATGAAAGGACTTATTCCCTGTGCTGATCGATATCTCATTTTGATTTTCAACTGATTTGTCCCATGAGAACTGCAAAATGAAATAAGGTTATCCTTGGAGGAAATCCGAATATAAATGAATTTTGAGGTGGATTTGGTTGAGGAGAAATTTTTTAAATATTAGAGAAATATAATTTATAGGAAAATGGTTGGAGAGTGAGTTCAGTAGAAAAATGTAAAAAAAGTTATTTGGATGGAAAAAATTTAACCGGACAAATTAGGTAAGATTTATAAAATTTATGTTTGGTTTGAGATAAAATATAGATGAGGAAATAAGTGGCAATTACGAAAATGTCCATATTTTTAAAATAACCGTAAATTATTGCAATCTATCATGGTCTTGAGGACAATTTTTAATTTTATGTTTTCACAGGATGGTGGCATCATGGTGTTATGGATTGTATAATTTACGGCTTTGGTGTATGAGAATTGCAAGAGCTTGTCTCCGATTAGTCATCTTCACAATTAGTTTTCTAATACAAAATGGAGGGTTACTTTGGTCACAATTTTTTCTCTCAGTCTTCCACTTCCCTAGTTTTCCATAAATACCACATCTCAAGAGGTATTCGTAAACAGTAAATTTGAGCACAACATCAACTGAAATATGGTTTCTTATGCAAACTCCTTTCCTAGAGTTGTTTTTCATAAACTTATACCTAGGGCTGGCAATACGGGCCAGCCCGCCCCGACCCGCCCTGGCCCGCCACTGGCCCGCCTAAAATGGGCTGGCCCGCCCCGGCCCGTTTTGACAAAATGGGTTGAATTGAGCAACCCGGCCCGTTTTATGAGTGGGTTGGCGGGCTACGGGCCAGCCCGCCTAAAATAAAAAAATATATAAAAATATAAAAAATATAAAAATAAAATACGAAAAAATAAATTCTGCATAAAAACATATTTTTTGTGTGCATAAAAGCATATAAAAATCTGCATAAAATCCTAATGTGCTTATGAAACCAAGAAGATCAGTGTTTAATAATCTATATATAAATATGCATCTTTCAATCCAGAAATAATAATAAAAATTAAAATCATATCAAGGTAAAACAGAATAATAAAACAAGTAACAAAGTGTTGTATGAGCAGTCCACAACAATGCGAAAAAGCCACTTGCATGCAGAGAAATCTAGGGCACAAAGTTACATAATTATTGGGTAACCTAAAAAAAAAGGGGGGGGTTTGGCGGGCTAGTCCGCCCCGTGGCGGGCCGAGCCTGACGGGCTGGTGGGTTTGGCGGGGCGGGTTTGGCGGGCTGGTGGGTTGAAAAACTCAACCCAGCCCGCCCTGTTTGGTGGGCGGGGCGGGCCAGCCCGACGGGCTCAGCCCATTTTGCCAGCCCTACTTATACCAAACATAACATTTGAGGATATCTACCCACACTTCCCATCTATCGCAAAAGAAAACCTCGACCAAACACGGCCTTAGTAAATCTGGACTAGGTTTAAAAAAATTCAAGCTGAGCTTCTTAAGTTGAGTAGTGTATACCACCTTAGCCGAAAAAGCCATGGCCCAACAACACGAGGGCTCATCATACCTCACAACTAAGGGTTGGTTCTCAGGCCCCAATCTCATCACCCAAGCACTCTAATTGTCAATTCTCAGTTAGAGAGATAAAACAAAATACAAAATAAATAATATATTTTCATCCAACTTTTTAAGGTTTTGCTTTGAAATAGTTCTTAGTACAGTATCAGAGATTCAATAACTACATGGAATTAAAAAAAGCACAAGATAAACCAAAAAAATGAGTTTATGTAACACAAGCCGGATCGAAGATGAACTAGTATCATATCAACGCTTCAAGTTAAAGGACTCTTGCGTGAGATGTGCAGAGATCTAGAGAATACAAAATAATTAATTAAGTCTTACCAAATATCTTAAGATTTGGGGTTGAAATAATTTTTTATGTGCCACGAGATAACGAGTTTCATCCTCGGCATCCCCTCTATCAGATGGAATTAAAAATAAATACAAGGTAGAAAAAAAAAATAAACTCGTATAACAGAAGACAGAAAAAAAAAAAAAAAATGAGCTTGTTTAATATCCAGCTTCGAGCACAGAGAACTCTTGGCTTTAAGGGTATTGTAGATAGGTACAAAGAATACAAAATAACGCCTTAAAGGTTGAAATAGTTGTTATCATTCTCGCTTAATGAGCAATAATGAACGAACCTAAACTGTCTGATTAGAGCAGCCTATAAGGTAGCATAGCAAAAACTGAACGATCATTTTCACTCACACAACTATAACTGGATTGTGATCTGTAAAATCATTCGGTAGGACATTACGTG
The DNA here is from genome assembly GCA_032173675.1 of Gastrolobium villosum. Lineage (NCBI taxonomy): Eukaryota > Viridiplantae > Streptophyta > Magnoliopsida > Fabales > Fabaceae > Gastrolobium > Gastrolobium villosum. The sequence continues at coordinate 20,905 of JAVKPL010009284.1, forward strand.
TACAGATCCTAATCCTTTTGTTTTTTTTTTTCTCTCCCCTCTTCTTTCGGAGATTTGAATTGATCATTTCAAAGAATCGTAAATGAGTAAAATTAGTGGTGTTAAAGAAGATACATGGATCTGCATTAAGGCTAATAAACCGCCTCTCCAGTCTCTTTTAAGAATTCGCCACATTTTGTAAAAGAATACGAATTTTTGTACACAAGATTAGGTGAAACTTTGAGAGAAGTTCATCATTTTAAATTGTAATCACGATTCTCAATGCTTCTTCATTTTTTTTATTGTCTTTTTTTATTTATTTCTTACGTATACAGGCCCAGAAGTTAAGAGATAGATAGAAACCGGATAGTAACATCTTTCTAGAAGTTACATGTATGTCAAAGGAGCAAAACATTCCCTTTCTACCGCCGACTTGGCAAGCTAAGAAGGTCCTCTGGAAGATACCAGAGCCCACTTAAATTTTTAAATGCTCAAGTTGTATCACTTTTGATCAGTACTACGAATCAATAATACCACACGCTTGCAAGAGCCAAACCCAAGTTTGGTTTTTATAGCAGAAACCTAGGAAGTCATAGCCACTGCGCCGTATGTGTTTGTATAAAATAATGCCTTCCCTAAGAAGCACCGTGTAATGGACCACTTAAAAGTAAAAACTATGATTATTATGCAAATGAAACCATTCGCTGTCCAGCACTTAAATTGCCACTTCCTCCCACCAACCATCTTTTATTAATTAAACACATTCCCAATGCTCCAACGAACTTCAGATACTACTATAAATTGGACAACAAGAGCAACTTTCTTTCTCATCAGTTTACGCACCAAATTCCAATTGCCTCACACACAGAAAACATCTTCGGCAAACACTGTAACATTAATACATATTGTCCAATGGCTACTTTCTCTCCTTTTCCTTGTACAAATACATTGTTTGTGCTTTTCATAGCGTTTCTAATCTCTACACCTTCCATGGTTGCCTTTGCTGGCAATTTCTACCAAGATGTTGATATCATTTGGGGAGATGGCAGAGGTAAGATTGTGAACAATGGTCAGCTTCTTACTCTGTCCCTTGACCGTACCTCTGGCTCTGGCTTTCAATCCAAGAATCAATATCTCTTCGCCAAGATTGACATGCAAATCAAACTTGTCCCTGGAAATTCCGCTGGCACCGTCACTGCTTATTACGTGAGTTCCTTTAATCAATCTTTTCATCTGATTGAATAACTACACAAAAGAGTGCCTTCTAAATAACAATATGATGCCTAATGCCTGTTCATGGAGCCTAATTCTAACATATGATTTTCTGCTTCATGCAGTTACGTTCAGAAGGGTCGTCATGGGATGAGATAGACTTTGAGTTCCTGGGTAATCTGAGCGGTGATCCTTACATAGTTCATACTAATGTATACACCCAAGGCAAGGGTGAAAGAGAGCAACAATTTTACCTCTGGTTCGACCCAACTGCAGATTTTCACACCTATTCCTTTCTCTGGAATCCTCCACAAGTTGTGTAAGTTTATAAAATCCATATATATATATATATGTGCGGGCTTTACTTCTACTACACGAAATTATTAAAGTGGGGCCCACCAATTTAAAAAAAAAAAAAAGTTTTTATATCATGTAACATAAGAGTATAATTTCCCTATATATATATATATATATATAGTTTTATAATTCTCATGCAGGAGAAGAATTGAAATCTCATGTTGTAGAAATAAAAAACACGTGGGACCCATGTGTTAGAAAAAATCATACGAAGGATCTATGTCAGCACGGAAATCGAAGGGTGTGTAGGAAAATTGTATTTCTCATGTTGTGACTCAACTAGTGGTGGATCCCACTTATTAAAAAAAAAAATATATCTTTACACGCAAATCGAAGAATCACAACAACATGACGTGACATGAGGAGATGTTTTCCCATATATATATATATATATATATATATATATATATATCCTTGCATTGCAATCTTTAATCTTCAACTCAAATAAGTAAACTTACATGGATTGTTTACTTTTCAGGTTCTATGTTGATGGCAGACCAATTAGGGAGTTCAAGAACTTGGAGAGTGTGGGTGTTCCCTATCCAAAGAACCAGCCTATGAGATTATATTCGAGTCTATGGGACGCTGATGATTGGGCAACAAGAGGAGGACTTGTGAAGACAGATTGGACTCAAGCTCCATTTACTGCTTCTTTCAGAAACTTCGGAGTCAATGGTTGTGTTTGGACCAATGGAGTTTCTTCATGCACGTCCAACTCTTCTGCTAATGCTTGGCTATCTGAACAGCTTGATGCTACAAACCAGAAGAGGCTTAAGAGGGTGCAGAAAAAATTCATGATTTACAATTACTGCACAGACATTAAGCGATTCCCTCAGGGTCTCCCTCTGGAATGCACAGTCCGCGCCAAGTCATAAGAGGAATACAAACCATACTCTTAATTACATGTGTGTGCATTCTTTTTTCCCCGTTATATCGTTTGCCATTCTTTCTGTAATTTTATTTGAATTATGTTCAGAGGTTGTTGTAATATAATAACGTTAATTAAATGTAACAAGAATAAAGTGGGATACTATTTTTGAGCTAGAAAATTTTGGTATTGTTCTTGTCATTCTAGGCAGGAATCATAAACACTTTGAACAGGCTTGCCAGATAGTGACAAGGCTCCATTCACTATTTACTACATTTTAGGTAAAGCTACCGGAACATTCTATTTTTATGTGGTCCAGCTGACTCCAAATGCAAGGACACATTAGGTTGTTGTGTTCAATTGGTTGGTGATTGAATATTTAGAATGTTTACGAAGACTAAACACATAAACTAGCCCAAAAAATGCAGAGTCATTCGCCATGTAACATTGGTTTGACGATTGAGTCAACATAATTGCTGAGAGGTTTTGGGAGTTAAAAGAGAAAATTAAAGACAGATGGAATTGGAGCTTACAGCATATGCAAATCAAATTGCATTCTTATATAGCATATTTGCAGTTTCAATGACCAGTTCATGCATTTTTTTTATTTATTTTCATGCATTTTAGATATGGAAAAAATCTGTGTCATCTTAAAGGAGGTAAAGTTGTGTCATTTAAAAAAAGAGAAAAAGATAGATAAATAAAGAGAGAGTTGAAAAAAAAAAGTGAGTCCCACCTCTTTATAAAAATAAAAAGGATATAAATTATATCATTTAAAAGAATAACTATTTTTCCCGGATTATAATTATATTAGACTATAAATAGTACATTGTTAATAATGCACACACTAGAAGTTAGATTAGGGACATTGTTGCCACTCCTTTAATAAAAATTTACCTCATTGCCACGCCTCGAATATTTTTTGACAAAATGCCACATCACAATCTCGCTGGTCTGACAAGCGGGAATGGACTGGACACGTGTCAGTGTCTGAATGGTCAATCATTCTCGAATGACAGAATGTTGACACGTGGCAAAAGTAAAGACATCAGTGAATGCTTGTACTTTTGCCACGTATCAGCATTCTGTCATTCTAGTTGGGCAGTCCAGCGAGAATGGTTGACCATTCAGATGCTGACACAAGTCCAGTTCATTCCCGCTTGTCAGACCAGCGGGATTGTGACGTGGCATTTTGGTAACAAAAAAATTCGAGGCATGGCAATCAGGTAAATTTTTGCCTAAAAGATGACAATATGGTCATTGTTCCGTTACACTAAGAATGATCTTTTACTTACACGGTTATAATTATATGGCTTTACTTCTCTCATGTTATAGGAGAGATGTTATGAGATAAATTAAGTGGGGTCTATCAATTTTTAAAAAAGAAAAATAGAGAGGGGCACATCTTTTTATGTGAGTGTGACATGAGAGATATATCTTATGTAACATAACAATATAATTTCTCATAATTATATTAGACTATAAATAGTACAAGAATAGTACACATTTAATAATGCACATACTCCAAGTTAGACTAAGAGTTACTTGCACGGCAAGGAAAAAAATTTAGTGGTCCAGGCCCCATGTGGTCCTTCAATTCAGTGAGTTACACTTATACAAAAGTTTATATTTTATTTTTTCTCTCTCCTCTCTCCTCTCTTTTCAATAATTATCTTATCCTGATTGGTTTGGACCACTAAATTAATAGTGGTCTAGGATCACCAAAATTCTTCTCGGACGGCACAACGCAAATAGCTAACTTTACAATATAGTTCGCTAGCCTTTCTAGACTAAGAATAAAGCTTTTGTTGATAGCAAACTGATATTTTCATCATTTAATTTGCTATTACCAATAATGAACTACCACCAAAAAATCTACAAACTATGTTCATTATCGGGAAATTGACTATTTTGTCATGTTTGGACAAAAAAATTACTAGACTGTTACGCCAACAGTAAATTTTACCAAAATGTCATGCGGCATAATTCGCTACACAGTGTAGCGAATTATGCATGCAAGTAATTCGCTACACAGTGTAGCAAAATACGCCACATCAGAACCAAAAATGCCACGTGTCAAATTTTCAAAAAATTCGCTACCTAAGGTAGCGAATTATGCCAAAATGTCAAAATTTGACATGTGGCATTTTTTGTTCTGACGTGGCATACTTCGCTACACTGTGTAGCGAATTACTTGCATGCATAATTCGCTTCTTCACTGTGTAGCGAATTATACCGGGTGGCATTTTGGTAAAATTTACTGTTAGCGTGGCAGTCTGATAATTTTTTTGTCAAAACGTGGCACTTTGGTCACTCTCCCTTCATTATCTAATATAACAAACTGGTATGCATCATACTGTAAAAAAATTTACTATTCACATAATAGTTGAATATTTTCTTTTCTTAAATAGTGCCATTATAATTACTGTTCGCATTTGATATAATGGAAATATCTATGGTACTACTGCTGTACCACTCATTTAGTACATCTATCCAATAAAAAATGAGGAATGTCTGTCATGTTTGTAAGAAAAGGAGAGATTTTTTTTTTTTTATCCAAGTGTCACTTATTAAATGACATATGTACCTACTATAGATGCACAGAAGATATCTGATAAAACAAAGTTTTGGAAAAATGATATACCCAACTGATATACATGTCAGGTGGGTCCAGGGGAAGCTCGTGGCGGGGAACCACCACCAATGAGTTAAGCTACACCAAGTGGGTCCGACACCACATCTCAACCCAAAACCTTAATGCATTGGGTCCATGGGTCCTTCCACTTATATACTTTTCACTTAGCTCATTACCAACCAATGTGGGACCTCATCACACTTGAATACTCCAACAATCTCCCTCTCAAGTGAGAAACCCACCATTGATTTGCTCCCCCTCAATCTATGAAGCACCGACACTTCAAAAATCTTGACGTATCGTATCCGACACTTCCCGACACTCTCGGACACTCCGACAGTCTCCGACACTCCAATACGCATTATAGAAATTCAAAAAAGAGTTTAAAGTTTGCGTTGCGTTGAATTTTTAGTTCCAACTATTAGATTCGTTAGATTACGATTACTATTTTATTGAACTTAATATAAATATTTGGGATATCTTATGTTTCTTTGCAAAATTTATGAATATTATAAGTTTAGATTAATTTTTTTGTTAAATTATTGAATATTAAATATAATATACACTACATAAATTAAAAATATTATTTAATATCAAAACATGTCTTAACGTGTCGAAATCTAACATTTTTTAAAATTAACATGTCGGAATATCGTGTCGTATCGTGTCACGTGTCCCATATCGGTATCGGTGCTACATAGCCCTCAATCGAGTACCTCAGTGCCCAAGTACTCAACCCGCCTCCTAGCCAAACTCCTTGGTTAGCTCGAGCACAACCCGACTTTGATATCACTGTCAGGCGGGTCCAGGGGGAAGCCCATGGCGGGGGCCACCACCAATGAGCCAAGTTACTCCAAGTACACCAAGTGAGTCCGACACCACATCTCAACTCAAAACCTTAAAGCATTGGGTCCATGGGTCCTTCCACTTATATACTTTTCACTTAGCTCGTTATCAACCAATGTGAGACTCATCACACTTGAATACTCCAACCAATGTGGGACTCATCACAGTTGAATATCCCAACAATCTCCCCCTCAAGTGTGAAACCCACCATTGGTATGCTCCCCATCAACCCGAGTACCCTAGAGGCTCAAGTCCTCAACCCGCCTCCTAGCCAATCACCAGTACTATTTACAGCATCAATATCTCTTCACCCCCTACCCAAAACAATGAGTTCTAGTGGAACAGAAGAAACGATGTCCAACCAAGAGCACTTCTGTGCCTCCTATCCAATCACCAGGCTAGCTCGAGTTCAACCCGGCTCTGGTACCACTGTCAGGCGGGTCCAGGAGGAAGCCTGTGGTGGTTACTCAACCCGCCTCCTAGCCAATCACCAGGCTAGCTCGAGCCCAACCCGGCTCTGATACCACTGTCAGGCGGGTCCAGGAGGAAGCCCGTGGCGGGGGACCACCACCAATGGACTAAGAGAATCAAATACACCAAGTGGGTCTAACACCACAATTTAACCCAAAACCTTAAGACGTTGGGTTAATGGATCCATCCACTTATATACTCTTCACTTAACCCATTATCAACCAATGTGAGACTCATCACACTTGAATATCTCAATAATATCTAGTTGGGTACATTTGAATCTTTGATACATCAAAATTTTATTCGTGGGATATTCGGAGAGGGATCGAGTGAGGTGTTAGAGGAAGTAAACTGGGCGCATAAAATAGTGAAGTTTCATGATTATTTTGTTCTTAAAGTCGTGTCAAGGGAATTTTTTTATTGTAATCCAGACCCATTTTATTATTTGGTAGTCCTTTTCTAAAAAGGGTAAAATTTTATCTCATTTGTACTTTTTTTTCCAAATTGCCCCTCTATTCTTTTTTCTTTCTATATTTGGAAAAAGAGCTGTTGCTCCATGACCACGTCAAACGAGCTCCGTGTCAAAATAATCACGAATTCGTGGCGGCACCGAACCTACTCAGCCAGCTATTATCCTCTTCATATTTAAAACCTTTGGGCTTCCACTTTTTCATTTTTTGGGTTGGCTCCCACCTTTATTTATGCCATGCCCTGCTACTTTTAGCTCAATGTAAAAAATATTAACATTAAATATTTGTAAATAAATTGTATTTTAAAAAATTATTTGAATTAGAAATATTCATCTGTTGCACGGATCATTACTAATTTAAAATAAAAGGAAGGGGAAAAAGACTTCAATCTTATTGTAGGAGAAGTCTCTTCTTATATTACAGAAAATTCATTTTATGTGTCAATATTTTATTTTTTTTAGGGACTGTTTGGTAGGGAGGCAAAAAAGAATTAACCAGGAAAATAAAGTAGAAAAATAACATAGCAACGTTTGCTAAAAGGATTTGGAAAAAATTGGCTGGGAAGAAAAGCTGACCAAGATTTGCTTTTACACAATGAGATTAAAATTTTTGCCATGAATGTTGTGGTTAGTTTTTTTTCCGGGTCAGTGACAAAAAAGGATCACAGTTGTATGACAAAAATGCCTTGCGTCAAATAATTTCTTAAACTTTAGCTAATGAGCCCTAGTCTAGGTGTGGGGGGTTATTTGGTAATTTTGATATTTTTTCCCATCAATATTTTACAATCATCTAAACATAACATCAGTAGAATTTACTCAACTTTTAGTTGAAATTTGGACATACCAAACACTTTTTTTTCACCTTTCCTGTGAAAATTTTTTGCCATTTTTTTCTCAAAAAATACTTATTCCCGGTGCAAAAAGATTTATCGTGTACCAAACGCCATTAAGATAGAACCCGGTACTTCTTTTCTTTACTTGAAACCTATAATTTCTCGTGCAGCAGGGGAAGTTATAAGCCGTAAAAGGATTCCTCCAAAATGCTAACTAGAATGTTGGTTTTGGTACTATCCTTTCATCTCCCCTACGAAATCTTTTTTGGTGTTAGGGATGGACCTTAAACTTAGAGCATCTTTAATTTATATTATGACATATGTATGTCTCGGTACTATCCTTTGCATCTCCCTGCATAAATTATTTTGGGGCTATAGATTCACCGTAAACTTATATTATGACATATGTCATATTTTAAAATTATTTATTGAGAATGATTTGATATAAAATAAATTGCATGTCAATGAGTGAAAAATATACCAAATTTTCGATACATCCTTATTATGAAAATATTTATTATGCTACATGACCACCCAATGATTTGGTGTTCCCTCTCACAATACTCATTTTTTCTTTCCTTTTTTACTCCTGTTATTTTTCTTCTTTTCCAATTTTACCCTCTTATTTACATTAAAATCACCTAAAAAATGGTGGTCCCTTAGGATAAATAAGCGGGCAAAATTGTTACCAAAAATATTATCCTCCCCTCCACAAAGTGCCAATGCCACCAGATAATCCACTCTGAATTCTGAAATAATTTCAGATTCCGTTCTCTTGTTTTCATGTAAATTATCAAACAATGGCTTTCCACCATACCAATTCCAGTTTTTTATTTTAGTTCCTTGTAATCCGTGTTGTGCCTTATGACTTTGACATATCATGACTCATGAGGACACTAAACTAACCTAACTAGTATCTACCAAAAAAAAAAAAAAAAAACTAACCTAACTAGTTGTGCAATCTACGCACTCCAAACCAGGGATTTTTTTTAACTTACAAGTTATTTATAAGTTAAAACTAAAAAATAGCTTAAGAAAATTAAAAATTATTTTGTGATTATATAAAATTATTGGTTTAAAAATTATTTAAATATATATATTTCAAGAAAACTCTCTTTTTATTACCATAATTTGTCACTTAAAAAAAAGTACACAATTCAAAAAAATCTCCTCCTAAGAATTTCTAGCTTTTAACTTTTTTCTTCATTATAAAAAAGAGCTTTCAATTTAAAAACTTTTCTCAAAATTTGTTTGATCTAGCTTCTGCTTATAAATAGCTTCTAATTTTTAAAAAAATAGGATCCAAATATGCACTAAGTTATGGGTGTAAATGAGTTAGAGCGGCCTACAGACCTACGACCTAGCCTATATTAGGCTAGAATTTGCTTATTACAAATAGTAAAATACAACAGGCTTAGAGTTAAAAAAAAAAACCTATTTAAAAATAAATCATATGTTTTTTTGTACATGTCAGGCCTATAAGCTTACAGGCCGGCCTATTTATTTAAATAAAATAAAAATTATTATTTGATTAATTTTGAATAATAAAGTAATATTATTTTAATTACTCTTTTAATTATTGAATATTTAAAATGCTTAAACAAGCTAACAGTCTTAGACCAAAACTTTTATTTTTTAAATATAGGTCATGCTAGACCTGTAAATTGGGACTTACACAGGCTAACAGGCCTAAGCTATTGAAGCCAAAACCTAACCTAACATACTTAGTATATTTTTTATTAAATATAAAATAATATATATGTACTATTTTTATTTTTATAATTATTTTTTTCCTTTTTTTTTATCTTTTGGTAAAAATATATCTATTCTCATTGTACCCAAAATATGTTGAAATGAGCCTGTGGTTCTGGCATCCAATAGCTGAATGAGTACCCTTATGGCAAAATTGGCATGCTGGCACATGCACTACTCTATTAATGTATGTTTTTTGGGTCATTCTATAATGGACGCGTGGGAATTGCGGTGGCGCTCATATGGGTCAGCGAGGGATTAGACTGAGCAAAATCAAAGTAATTGAATGAAATGCAGCGGAATAGTAGAAGCTCCTCTGTTTCCTTAATATTCATTTCCTAAATTGAAGAAAGGAATAAAATAACTTGTAAAATTATACTTTTTATTATTAATCTTGAGGTGTAGTGTGTTTCAGATAAGATAACTTTGTTTTATTTCATTATCAAGCATCCAAATTCCGTTCCACCCGTTAAATTGCATTTCATTCCGATGGCCTAGAAGATACCTAAACATAGCCTGAATTTTTGTTAATCGATTTTTTCCTTTATACCTCGTTTACGGCCACGAAAAGGGAAATAATTTTTATGCCCAGGACTATCCAATAATTTGGTGTTCTCTCTCACAACACTAATTTTTTCTTTCCCTTTTTATCTTTATTATTTTCTTTTTTTCCAATTCTACCATCTCATTTACACTAAGAGACTACCTAAAAAATGGTGGTCCCGAACCACAATAAATTCTCTACAGGAAAAGGTCATTGAGAGCAGCAATTCCGTACCTACTTCACTAAACAGGTCTTATATATTCTTTGAGTAAATACCATTTTCGATTCTCAGTAAATTTTATGATACTCACTTTAATTTCTAACAAATAAAAAAGATATTTGTGGTCTTTAAAAAATTTAAAATGGACTCATTTTAGTCCTTTTATAGGATAAATGTGGGTATTTTTTAAATTTATGAGGACTACGATTTTAACTAAATAGATCAATTTTGAATTTCTTAGGGACCACGAATAGCATTTTCATTTGTAAGAGACTAAAGTGAGAATCGTGAAATTTTACTGAGTAAAAAAAAGTATTTACTCATCTTATTTTCTTTGCAGTAATTTGATAGGAGTAATTTTTAAAAAATAATAAAAAACAGAATAGTGTTGAACAATGTGGTGTCTACTTACGTCTTTTATGTCAATTAAGTGGATGACACACACCCATTAGGGAGTTCAAAATCTCGGTATCAATTGGCATCCTGTTTCTAATGAATCAGGCAATGAGAATATATTATGGCATTTGGAAGGATTGTGAGTGGGGAACACGGATGCTTCTGCGCACTATTCTATTTATACATGCAATTTAGTATGGAACTAGTAATGAAAAAATATGTGTTAAACTTTTAGCAGAAATCAACGGTTAAGATATGATAGTAAGATACGGTAAATATAACATTTTTCATAAATTATTTGTCTAAATGGATAATTTTAATAATTTGACCCTTCAAATTAGTACTTATTCCATTGGACCTAAAATAAGTTATACATTTCACCAAAAAAAAAAAAAAGTTATACAAGGTCAAGCGAATAATGATAATGAGGTAAGGTTTTTTTATTTAATTACCTATTAATTAATCATCAATTTTTATTTAGCTAAAATCATTTGCATTTTAATGTGAATATTTGTCCCTTTTTCATGTGATTATTTATCCCTTTATGAGATAAATCATGGGTTTTTCTTCCCTCTTTCTTTGCCTCTGATTTATCTTTTTTCTCTCTTAAAATGACCATCCTTCACAAGGATACTCATTTTCCCCAACATGTAACCTACTTTTATTTTATTTTATCCATTCTTTTATGATTATTGTAATCTAGCTAAATCTCACTTTTTTTCTATTTTATATTTTTGGTGAATACTTTTTCTATTTTTAATAATGAAATATATCATCCCGTGATACTAAAGTTATGCTCGCGATTAGGATCGTTGTATGCATATCAGTTTATAGAATGTAGTAGAATTTAGAACGTATAAATTCATGTACATATCACACAATCACAAGCTTTTTACTATTTTAATTCAATCAACATTTTAACTACTTTTATTCACTTGAGTATATTTTTTACTATTTTTTACTATAGCTCTTTATTCATTTTCTATTAAACATTTGCTTACGTTTTATTCTGACTGATTTATTTATGCCTATTTTTTATTGGTTTTTATTTTTAATATTTAAGATTTATCTAATTCTATAAAAATTATAAAACAATAATTTACTTCCTTAATTTGAGATAAAAAATTAAACCGTCCATAAAGTGATTAAATTTTACCGTACACAATTATACGATCACTAGAGAAAATTGACTAAAAACAAAGACTACTACTATGGAGGTATTTGGATGAGCTTTTTTTTTTTTTTTAAAAAGTTGTTTTTTTTTTCTTTTTAAAAAATCTTTTTGAAGTGTGTATCTTCCAAAGTACACAGTTGAGTTTGTAAACAAAAAATATGTAAATATTTTTATGTATGTCATTTAAGAGTTTGTTTTTTCTGATGTTACTTTAGATAACTTTATCTAATGTTCATCAAAACGACGTTGTTTTGGGACGGAAATCATCGTATTTTTTGTAATTTTAATTTATTTCAGGGTTATAGTATTTATCACTCTAATTTTTTAATTTTTCAACTCAAAACGACGTCGTTTTGACGAACATTAATAAAGTTGTCTAAAGTAACATCCCAAAAAATTTTCCCTTCATTTAAATATAAAATAATGTCAACTTAAAAAAAAAAAAGTCATTCTAAACGAATCATGCCATAACGAATCCTTTTTTAAAAGCGCATGTGTCACGTCAATAATTGAGCCCAAGTGGCAAGCTTCGGTCACTTTCATTTCGTTTTTTGTCACTCTAGATTACCAAAAATATACGGTGCATCTGAGATACAAAATCGAATGCAATTGTCCTTAAGGTAAGGAAAGATTTTAACGTTGCAACAAACCTATTTATGAAGTCACTATAAATTAGTTGGGTCACAGATGCGAAAACAAAGTATACCAGACAAGCTAGGCAAGTAGGTAGTGGCTACAATTTAATGATGATCGTATCGGAGATTTAATGTACGTCCCACATGCCTATCACCACGTTCATGTTCATAAGTTAACGAAAAATTGAACAACCACTTTCCAGCTATTTTTTTTCTACAAAAGGAAGATAAAGACCATGGTTTCATTAAAATTTTGGTCTATGGCCGTTTCAATTTCTATGATCTAGCAAGTACGAACAAGGTTGTGCGAGAAAAAGACCGTTTGAGTCTCTCTACTCTAGCTAGCTTCCAATGCACACAGAAAATCATACATACATATATAGAAGGATAGTAAAAAAAAAAAATTCATATCTGACACAATAATTAATTACAGTAGAAGGTATAGAGTTCCAACCAATCTGGTAGAGATAATAAGATGGATAAAGATAGAGGTTAGATAACAGTTGAGATTATTGATTTCCATCTTACCCGTGGCCGTGGATAGTTCTCTATCATTAGCGTGTAGTCAACCATTGACATAACATGCATCTACTCAAAAACTCAATAAATGAGCCCAAGATATAAGGAGATAAAATTAAGAATTATCAGAGAATAGGATTCGTATGAAGAAATGGAGTTCGGAATGGCTAGAGGGGAAGTTTATCTAAGGGTCTCAGCAATACTGGTCTTGGTATTAACAGCTTGTTTAGTTGCTTTTGATACTCAAACAAAGATTGTCTTATTAACTATTGAGAAGAAGGCTACCTACAAAGACGTGAATGCTCTCAAGTAAGAGCTCCATCTCCATCTCTATATATCTCTCTTTATTCTCCGATTTCTGTGGCTTTATATGCCCTAAATTGGAGCTAGGAATTGTATGTTTTTATAGGATCTTGGTCTACATTACATCTGCTGCAGCTGGTTATAATATGCTTCAACTATGCAAACACTCTCTCTCGGCCTATTCTGGAGGAAATCCCAAAGGGTCTAGTATTTGCATGGCTTGGATTTGTTTTTTGTTGGATCAGGTAAATTACTCTTTATCCTGGTTATCTGTTAGTTATGTGATTGGTCATAAACTCTTGATTGAAGCATGACCGGTCATTTTTAGTGGAGTTTGTAAACAAAAAGTTTATAAATATAACTTTCTCGATAGTTATGTATGCATTTAAAACGCTGGCAAATGCATGCTCTAATTGGAGATGGAGAAATTGAAGCAAACTCAGAATCATCAAATTATTATGTACAAAGTTTTGTTTAATTAAGATGTTTTATTTTGCTGTGATTCGCCGAGCTAGCTTAAAATATTAAGGTGCTACTTATCAATTAGGTAGCTCATGTTCTGAACCAACAAAAAAGAAAAAAGAAAAAAGAAAAAGGAAAAGATAATTTCTTTTGCAGATTCTGGGATAGCAAGTTCAAGAGATCTATTGTTTATTAAAGGAAAAAGTACAAGTTTACCAGGCACAATTACATGGATCAGTACTAAATTACATGAAATTGATTTTGGTGGAGGTCATCACAAGGTTAAGTTGGGATGTTGTTTGTCCAATAAAACCATAAAAATCTACCTAGACTAAGAAAAAAAAATTAAGTTTTTTGTATGAATCAATCATTTGACCATATTGGTTCATATTAAAATTTGTAAACAGATCGCGGTGTACATGACATTCGCCACAAACTCTGCAGCACTTGAAGCCTCGGTGCTGGCAATAACTGGATCAGAAGCCTTACAGTGGATGAAGGTATGTAACAAATTCAACAGATTCTGCATCCAAATTGGAGGGGCTCTGTTATGTGGCTATGCTGCGTCCATCCTAATGGCTCTGATATCCACTATCTCAGCCTACAAAGTGTTCAGGATGTACTCACCAAAGTGGTTTTTGCGTTTAAAGAGATGATCATCATCATCTTTCAAAGCATATATACTCTTATCTTGTGAAGCTTTTAGCAGAAAATTAAAATTGAAGAAGATGAAGCATTGTGAGAAAGGTTCGTGAAAGAGTAGTACATAGACATAGTAGCTTGGCTTTTGTTGTCAATAGCTAATAGATTAATGCATTTCTCTCTCTTTTCCTCATGATTTTACCGCCTAAAATACTTACGGCAAAAAATTTCAGCAAAGATGTGTGTCATCTCACATGAGGTAAAGTTATGTCATTTTAATTAAGAGAAATAAATAAATCAGGAGGAAGAGAGAGTTGACAAAAAATAAATAAATATGAGTCTCACCTCTTTGTGATAATGAAATTACACAAGTTGCATTATTTAAAAGGACATTTTCTCAATTTTCGCATGCCAAAATCTTTATATTATTTTGTGGGATATATTTGTCTTATGTTGCATAAGTCAAATAAGATTCCTACACACACAAAGTTGAAGTGGGACCCACATCTATTTTTCTCTTTTCTCTTACACGTAGATTCCACTTGTAATTCTATTTCTATAACATGAGACTTCCACTTTCCTATGACATAAAGATAAATATATCCTTATTTTATACTTGAAAGTTCAAAATAAAAGGTCAAAAAAGAAATTGTTATATGTGTTTTCTTATTTTAATATCAGAAAAGTATTTATCCTTTTATATGACACAACTTATATCCTTTCACTCTCACAAAGAGATGGATCCACACATTTATTTTTGTCAACTCTCTCTCCTCCTTTATCTATCTCTTTCTCTCTCTAAAATAACACAACTTTACATCCTTTAAAATTACTTTACCGTTTTAATAGGTAAGAAGGGAATGGTGTAATGAATTGTAATTTTTTTTAATATTCAGGCATCATTACAGATTTTCATACCTTTTTTACTCTAATTAATAATTGAAAAAGTATATTGATTAATTAACAGATGGAGAATATATTATTAGTTCATTAACCAATTTATATAATTGTTTAATTAATAATTGAGCCATCATTTACTAATATAAAATTTTTAGTATGCAAATAACATTGCTCAACAAATTATTAGGTAAACTAAGCTCATTTTATAGTGTGGAATAAACATTTCTCTTTTGAGAATGTAGAGCAAATATTGTCAACTAAAAAAAATGTAGAGCAAATATTTCTTGAGTTTAAATTAAATCATCGCAGAAATCCTTTTTCCTGTAAATATTCACTCTGCAGCGAAATTGATTTTATTATCACAAAAGTAATGATATGGACAGAAAAATCATATAACTCAATGGTATCTAGAGGTGGCAATTTGGGTTGAACGCGACAGGTCAACCCGTTAAAAGGGAGCGGGTTGGGTTATACTTTTCAACCCACCAACCATCTCAATCGGCCCCGCTTAGTTGTGGGTCAAAACGGGTTGGCGGTGGGTCGAGGCGGGTTGGCCGGCAGGTCAAATTTTTTTTTTACTAATAGCTATTATTTTATTTGTCTCTAAGCTTTTGTGATGTGAAATTTTTTTATCTTAGTACTCCCCTAGAAAAAATAAAGTTGAAAACCTTTATTTATTACAAAGGTTATTCATATATTGAAGACAAAAATAAATTACTAAAAAATATTTGACTGAATATTAGTATA
>JAVKPL010009285.1:0-36984 GCA_032173675.1 Gastrolobium villosum
AGAGTATGCTACTTCATTACCTTTCCCTATAATCTGATTCTATTTTTACATACATTACACACAAACTTCATTTATTTCTTTCAAAGAAATTATCACTCAACTTTGACCGTCCAAAACAGAATAACACACCTCACATTAAGGTTTCAACAGAATGGTCATGAAAAATATGTGAGGGTTTCCAAACAGAAACAAGAACAAGACACATTATAACCAATCCAAGAAAATCCATGTAATCAAAGTCACGCTGAATACTTACAGGTATAAGTGATCGCATTTCATCATCATAGGACATATCAGTAAAAGCATTAAGTAGGGGGTTCAAAACAACTAACATCAACAATCATAGACTCATTGATATGTTTACATTGGAACTTAGATATTAAAATGAAGTGACAGACATAGTGATGGGTTCAATTAAAATTATGCACCAAAAGTTTACAGTAAATTGATTAATATTGGATGGCAGCATAATGATGGATTCAAATAAAATCAGACATAATTGTAAGCATGATTTGATTAAGACAATGGACACCCAAGATAAATAAGTAATTCCTATCGTATGCAATCTACAACCTAGTATTATATATGTCATTCACACTTATGCAATTCAGGTTCTTAATGGAGTTCTATATAGTTCCTATGTCAAGCTTTCTATATACCAACTTTATCCGCAGTATATAGAAAGTAGTTCAAGACTACACAAAATTCTTATAAGTTTAAAGATTCTTGGTGAAGTTTGAAACTTAATCCTCATAGTACAAATGCATACAATTTTACCATTATTGTCATAACATTCTCAATCAAACCATTTTCATCTGCACAACCGTACCTATATATATTATTCTTTCAAATAGAAAATTAAGCAGGCAAAAGTTTCAATCACGTACATTCTGTTTATTTATTTATTTATTTGCAAGTACTTGGTGTTAATTAGAACTAAATATTTAATTCTACCAACACAAGAAGGTCTATTAATAGAGTCAAAAATCGTTCTTAGACATGTCTGAATTATTCACAAAATACCAACCAAATCAATGCATGCTATTAAAATTGACAACATTACACACAAATACGTAGAGGGATAAAACCAATTGTACTTATACACACTACCTCTTAATTCACGGTTTCATCCTTAGAATTAATGGCTAAACTTTCTCAAGAATTATGTCTAGTGTCAACTCATCATTAGAAGGTTTATAGGAAGGTAACCCACTAATTAAACTTTATCTAGTTCACTCTATTCCCTAGAAGCATGGATTGATTTCCACCTATACAAGTTTCCATCTCTAGCTAAAGTGGTTGATTCACAGTTTTCGGGTGGGTGGAGATAACAAGTTCACCCTAGGCTAGATAACCTCATCCTAACCCTACGCTATAATATATATGTGAAGATATAGATTAAGAAACAATTGTTGCAACAAAATTATCATAACCGTATGGTTAAAACAGAAGCCATAATAAATCCGAATTGACAAACCCAATCTAGGCAATTATGGTTATATTCAAGTTCCAATGGCTTATTATCCTTCATAACTTCAAATACTACTACACCTAGGTAATTCATATATCAGAATGGACATGCACAACAACAATCCTTACTAAAAGGGTCTTATCATCATCCATAGTTTCCAACCATCTCAAACATTCAACACAAATTCAAACATATAATCCGTACATGTCATCCACAAGAAAACAACATTTATATTTAATCAATAATTCTGGGAACAGTTCTTACTTACACATGTAGTGCTCAAGCACTGGTACACCCCGTAATAACCATGAGTGTGCACATACTTCTTTCGCGGCCGTGAGTTGATCAGGCTCACTACCGAGCAAGAAGATGGGCAGAGCCATGCTTAATACCGGTACTACCAGTATCATCACACTTCCAGTCTAAGGTAAGTGTAATCAGTAATCCATTCACAAATAGGCTTCACACAATAGTAATACAACGAACACATACAATTAACCGGATAACCAGACAACAATCATTCAACAAGCAGCACACAAATCAATCAAAAACAGACATCCTGAACCAAACTGCTCTGATACCAATTAGTGTAACACCCACTCTTGTATGCATCCAAGAGGGTTGTTTGCTAAATCGTATTAGAGTTGCAGCGGTAAAGAACTCAATTAATTAAAAACTTTATCAAATAACATTTAAATTGGAGACTTGAAAAAGTCCAGGTTTGATCCTCATAAAAATAATTTGAGAAAGATGAGATTGTTTATCGAACATAGAAAATTTCATTGATAAAACCTTTGCTGAATTTTCTACGCTTTTCAGAAAACCTTGCTGTCTTATAAAATCTGTATAAAATCGAATTTAGATGCGATAAAAAATATTCCAAGCTTCTGAAAAACTAGACATCCGGGGCATCGCGTACATATAAATTATGCGCGATTCGGAGGTGAATAGCCCCGCGGAACAGGACACGTAAAACGCTTGTGAATCCTGTCCGTTTTCTGGAAACAGGCTGTAAGGCGAAGCTTATAAAAATTTGTACAAATTTCGTATAAAGATGAAACCTGCACAGTTTGAAAGTACATTCCCGGGGCTTCGCGTGCATATAAAATAATAGTAAATCGGAGTTCGTTTGCCCCTTGAAACATGACCCGTAAAGTACCGGTAAAACTGTTAAAATTCAGCACCTAGTAAATCGTTCAAAAATTCTTTTCGCAATGTTTCCAAAACAGCCACTGTTCATAAAAGACTTAACAGAGTTCAAGTAATAACTTCATCAATCATCAAAGTTCTCAACATATACAAGATCATACAGTCATCCAGCAATTAAACAGCAACACAAAAGTCCAATCAACAGCAGACATCCATACACTCACGTCTTCAAGTGTGCTTTCCTTTTTCCTGCCATTTTATGAAAATAGCAGCCCCAAAGGGGTGAGAATAATCCCAGTAGTGTGGCAACAAAACCAATAACATAACAGTATTGAACTAGGCACAAAATCATAAACAGTCACTTCAACATATCCTTGTTCCTTTTCCTTTTTCCTTTTCATTATATTATATATATTATTTCATCATATATATTGCGTATATAACGCCTTTCCTTTGCGCTTTTAGCACCGTCGTGCGCGCACTTCACAGTGGAATCAATATACCCTTGGCACCTGAGCTCCATGTGGATTCCAACTGTGGGCCTATGCGGACTGATGCCAAGTGTCCCATACCCCGGTACCTTGGGGATGCCTATATGATGCTTGCTCAAACACATGGTCCTGTACATAACTATTCTAAAACAAGGCCTATATGATCTTGATACATGCATGTCATGCTATGCTTTCACACACAAAGCGTAAAAATGCGGTATGATGTAAGGTGCATGCTTATATACCTTTCATATAGCCATCACGGCACATATACTTTTCATATGCGTTATGCTGCCACATAACGTCTTTACCTCATAATCATATAGCCATCACGGCACATTTTTGGCAGTTTCCTTTCATCATAATGGAACATAATATTTTTACGGAATATGGAGCATCATGTCACAATTCTATACCAGTAGTCAATAGTCACATTAGGCAATATCGCCTGACACTTACCTCGTGTCTTTAACATTCTTTGTCAAACATCATCAAGCCACATATCAATCAAACATTCCAATGAGCTAGGATCTTGTGCACCTAATCAAATAGATACATATACATATCCAATCAGAATTTATCTCATAGCACCATATACATCACATAGAGTTCCCTGATGTTAGGAGTCTTTGCACCTAATCAACCAGTTACCAAAACTGCATTTTATTATTTATTATACATCAAATGTACTTTTCATGCAGTCAAAGTTTTAACTGAGATTCCAAGCTTCATATACTAAATTAATTCCTTACTTGATCGCTTTAATTTTTTTCTCCCATTGTTAATTAGGCATTGTAACTTAATTCCCTTATACATGTACCCTAGTTTTTATGACCATCCACTAGAGGCCACTACTTTATCATGTCTATACATTCCTATACGGTTTAGGGGTCATTAAAAAGGAAAAATCCAATCTGTCTACATAGGCTAAGGTACATGCACAGTTTGGTGCCAACCAGATTTAGTCCTTCCAATTGCTTATTATTTTTCTGCCTAGATTTTATCCTAACATTCGTTAACCAGTGACAAAAATTTCCAAGGGAACCTACACATGCAGGTTTGGTTTTAGGCTAGTAACTAGATGCATAAAGTCCATTCATCAACAAGACCTTTTATCTCAAGTTCAAAAATGTGTTATAGGGCCTTAACATGCTGTCTACGAAATTATCAGTACAAACAAGATAAAATTCCTTAGTCTAATTCCTTAGTTGTTAACACACAGAAAATTTCCCAAAGTCCATCATATAAACCGATTCGATCTATAGACCCCAAACAAGCGATTATAATCATTTCTGTAGCAAACCCCCACCAACAACACTTAAGCATTAGGGATTAGCCTGATAACATGATGATTTGATTATTAGAGCACATGCAAAGCCTAATCTATTTTCTTAATCCAAGGACAACTCCGAAATTCATTGTGATTCATGTTCCAAGCTGGTAAAACAGTTTTCAGATTTACATGCATTAAAATGACGGCTACACAAGTGAACAGAATGGGTAGGCATGACAAAGGGAGTAAACTTCTTCCTACATCCTCAAGGATGCCGAGACAGAGATGGTGCAAGGGTTTCTAAGGATTGTCTTACCTCTTCTTCTCTCTGCAGACACATACAGGAGATTTATCTACTCTCCAAGAACCGATTTCCAGCTCCTTGGTAAAGGCTGTCTTCGGCTGGACAAAAGAAGGAGAATGACTGTGAACTCATAGTTGCTTCTGCATGTGGGATGGAATCCTCATCAGCCGAACATGGTAGAGGAGACAAGGAAGCTACAGCAACACCCTTCATCTCCTAAATGAGGTCCTCGGCCAAGCAAGAAAAAGGGATAAGATGGAAGCAAGATAACGGTTCTGCCAAAGTAGGAAAAAGAAGAAAGAATGTGTCTAGGTGTTTTGTTACTTCCTTGCAACACTCACGGCTTGTAGGGGTAAAGAGATGATAAGGTGCATTAAAGGTTCCTTCTATATGCGGGCGAGAAGGAAGTTCGTTCAACACTGGATCAAAGTGTATGCAGAAAAAAAACATGCACCCATAACCGACCCAAGCAAAAGAGAATAAGAAGACCATGAGAGAAGCATCTCATCTCCTGGAGGTTGGCCATCAGCCGAACAAGAGAATGGGAGTGGGGAATTGCTCATGTGCAGTCCCCTTGCTAGCTGCATTCGGCAGACCGGTGGAAAGGTAGGAGGAGAAGGTATTTCAGCACTTGTTTCCCTTCCTAAAGTTCAAGGTATAGGCAGTTGCAGATGGGATGAAGGAGCTTCAGTTTCTGCTATTGATGTTTCATTACAACCACCTACTCAAGTGTTCTCAGCCGAAGAAGGGGTGGAGGAAGGTCTGTTAAAATGGTTTATCCTATTCCCATGGAGCACGGTTTGTGAGATAGAATGAGGAGGAGATATGAGCCTAGTCTCCCTTGGCTTTCAGTCTGAGATTGCAGTTTGGGAGGGGAGGAAGTTTGTAGTCAAGGAGGTGTTCCTGGCTGCTATGTAAGGAAGCATCCAACTGCTCCAAGAGTGATGCAAAATGGCGCACATGCAAGAGATAAAGGGGTACGTGGCGGTCATGCTGGGGAAGAAGGGATTTTTGGGTGGCACATAGGTTTCATACTCGAAGGGCTGAATGGGTGAGGCTCAAGTCACTATCAATTCAGATTGCTTTCTCTTTATTCTAAACGCATGCGATGGGGGAAAGTGGTAAGGCTGTCATGCTGTTGCTTTCAAGGTCAGGACTTGTCTTAATACAAACACAAAAGGAACCAAGGGAATCATTTGTCCCACCTAATCGAATGGAGTCCATGACTCTAAAGGACCCTGGCCGCGGCTTGCAATGCAAAATTCCCAAGTGTCCAAAGGTGGTATATGAGTGGCGGATAATTCAAGGGAAAGGGAGGCAAGTGGGGACAAAGGATGATGGGTGGTTATTGTTCATACTTCTCATTCCAATATCTCTTCTCTAGGCGCACCATTTAGGAGAAACAAAAATGGGACCTCCCACGTGGCATCCAAATGCAAGAAAAGGAGCTAGGTGGCGCAAAGCATAACATGCAGGGATACATATGCCACCTAAGGATAAAAAAGAAACTAAGTTGGTGGCAACGTGCGATGACTCCCAAAGGAAGGCTGCTTATAGAATTACTAAGATAAGGTTAAGATATATGTGGCTGAATATGAGGTTTCAATGATCAAACAACTTTTCCCTACCAACTATTCTAAGCGCACAAGTAGCTGGACAAGGAGATAAAGATTGCCCACAAAGTACTTGTGAACCAGCCCAAAACTTAATTAGTTTACAAATCATAAAGCTTTCACTAGGCTTCCTAAGTGTTATGCAAGAAAATAAGCCCTATACATTTTAACAAGAGATTCAAAGCCTAAACTAAACACTCACCAGGATTTATTATACAATACCTCACCAAATTAATTTAATTTCATCTTAAGGAAACTAGATAAACAGAAATTAATAATAATTACTTCCAATAATTATTATAATAACTTCACCTTCTATGATTCAATAAAATTAAATACACCTTCAGGACTACGATGTCTCATAAAGAATTTAATATTCACCTTCCACAGGAATATGAAGAGATTCCATAATTTTATTTAATCCCATCCTAACATAATCACGAGTAAAATTCTAAATTAAACATCCTATAAATATGGTTATAGTTAGACGGGATGTTACAGTTGGGCCCAAGCCCAGTTATGTCAATAGCTAAGTTGGACCTAATGGGTCACACACTAACACCTTGTAGTCATGATGGACTAGCTTTAAAGGTATTGGGCCTAATAATGTTATTAGCCCAAGAAGCTGTTTGGAAGCCCACCTAAATGGGTGGGTGGTGCATGGAGTTTAGTAATGGGCTTGGATAGTCCAAGCCATTACTAATTAATTTAATTAGTTAAATTAATAATCAAATATTTGAATTTTGAATTTTGAATTTGAAATTTGAATTTTGAAATTGGAATTTAGAATTTGAATTTCGAAATTTGAATTTTGAATTTGAAATTTGAAATTTGAAATTTGAATTTGAATTTGAATTTTGAAATTCGAATTTTGATTTTGAAATTTGAAATTTTGAATTTGAATGTTTGAACGTTTGAATTCAAGTGTTTGAATTCGAATTTGAATTGGTATTGAAAAGTTGTTTCATAACAAAAGAATAAGACACGATCTTATTGGAGCATATTCCTTGGATGAAGAAGCATCTTTGGAGGCTCTCCCTAGGCTGTTTGGTGCGCCACTTTTAGGTGATAAGAGTGTTATCTTATCACTTAAAACAAACCTCCATTCAGATTTGGTGGTTGAGGGAATCAGTGGGTGAGTTGATTCAAATTTTGAATGCAACTACTCAATGTATTTAGACCCTTTCTAGGGCTGAATTATGCGCATGAGAACTATATACTATATGATAGTTTATGAATTTAAGTTTAAATTAATTTGAATTTAAATTCATGTGGATAAGATTGGAGGTTGTTGGCAAAGTTAGTTTTGCAACAGCTCCACCTTATCACACTGTTTCATGCGCAACTTTCAAAGAAATTTGAAAGTTTGTTTTCATTTTGAATGATTGGATTCCCTCCTCCTCTCCAAAGGGTGCGCATAAATATGACATGTTCCTCACCTTAGGTTTCATTGAAAACCAAGCCAACTCTCCTCCATCTATGCACCATTCTGTAGGGTAGCTCAGTACACCTTTCCAAACAGGATACCTAGCCTCCACCTTCACCACTTGTGCGCATAGCAAGCCTCATTGTGGTGTTCATCTGGTGGCTTTCAAGAAAGAGTTCTTGCATCATAGACGAACGGTGGTGTGGATCACCATTAGAGGGTTTGAACCCTTCAAGCCTGACATCTCATCTCCCTGACTGATCAGGCCAAAACAAGGTAACATCATGCTGTCTTAAAGCATGAATCTATGAGTGCATGTATGTTCCGCAGTAAAATTTTTGTTTTACACCTTACATGCATCGGCCTTCAAAGGCCAGTTTACTTTCAAGTGGTATCAGAGCCAGGTTGCTTTACCATCGACGGGTGATGGTACCTTGTTTGTGAAAAGAGTCTTTCACGGTCAAAAATCTTTAAAGGGTTAAAGTTTAAATTCTGCATGTGGATTTTGAATCACAAATCCTTTAAAGTGTTAAAGTTTTTGTTTTTATGAACATGAAAATTTGATTCTGTGTTCATAAAACATTATGCATCATGGTTTAGTTTCTTTTCTTTATGAAAGTTCTAAAAGGAACACCGTTTTTGAAAGGGTAGATTCGACCATGGAGGGTACTAAGAGTACCTTGAATGATTTCTTATTTTTCTCCATGAATTGTGTCATGTTTATATGCATGAAATTTTGTGACAAATTTATCATATAGTTACCTATATGATTCGGCCATGTAGGGATATATGGCTACATGCATGGTTTAATTTTGTTTTCTTTGAGAAAGAATTAACAAAATTTGAATTGAAATTGTTTTTAAATTCGGCCAATGAGAAATTTAAGATTATGAATCTTGATGTTATTTTGATGTTTAAATGTTAAATGTCAAAATACATGTGAAAATGTTATGTGATAATATAATGTTTGTGTTTGCAAGTTTTGAACTTTTCAGGTACAAACAGGAAGGGGATGGTCATGGTGCCCGGATTTGAATTTTTTGAATTTTAAATTTATGTGTAATCGCGCATTTTAATTTACAAGTATATTTGTAATTTAAATTTTGTAATTTTGTTCCTCCAAAGTGTTATGGAGTTTCTTTAATTATTTGTAATTAGAGAAATAGGCTAGTGGCGTATAGACGACAAGCGGCCGTTGCTTAAAGAAGCAAAAAGGACAAAAGCGCGAGCACCATGGCTATCTCAATATAAACTGTTTATATGCATGTATGATTAGAACGTCTAGTATGCATGAATTGGGCAAACCGCGTTTTGTATGGTTATTATGTTTGTCCAATAGCGACTAGTGTATACCGATAGATGTTTGACATAGGTAACGACTAGCATGATAACTTACAATATGCGTTTGATGGGACCTAATTAACCCCAAGATAAAAGGAACCCTTAAAAGGAATAAATAATTAAGCATATAATTACCTCCCACCACCAATGCTACTCAAAACTCTTCTACGTAGTGGTGCTCCACAACTCAGTTGGGACCCACTATTTCGTTGGGCTAGAGTAGTGTTTGAAGTGTAAGACACTTAGGGTGCTGGTTTAATGCTTAACTAAGACATAAGTTGCAGGCACAGCCGGCCTTATGTGCTTAGGGTAATGGTGCTAGGTTGGTTGCATGAGATGCACCACTAAGTGACAAAGAGTTGTCAACCTAATGTTAAGAGAGGGTATGAGATACTGTTGATAAAGATCAACCCTTTATTTAAATTAATCTTGCGGTCTCAGACGGAGGTTAAAATAAATAATCGCACTCTTAATCCCACTAAGGTAAAATCTAAAGTAGATTAACCCTAAGTCAAAAGGAAGGGTCATTGACTTAGATAAAATAGTGGGAAGGGCAAATTATTTCAAGTCTTTAATAATTTGCTTTTAACTACATAACCATATATTAACTAAAACTATCTTTACATCCTTTTCATCTTATAGTATGACTAATCCACTGTCACTGCGTTCAATACTCGATACGAATAAACTGACCGGTTCGAATTTTATGGACTGGTATCGGAACCTAAGAATAGTTCTAAGGGCCGAAAAGATTGCCTATGTTTTAGATGCTGTAATACCCGTAGCTCCACGGGAAGGGGAAGAAGGGTTTGCGGAATTTGATTTCGTAACCCACCAACAGCACTTGGATGACAATGTGATGGCAGTATGCATCATGTTGGCATCCATGTCGCCTGAACTGCAAAAGCAGCATGAGCATATGGATGCTCCCTCTATTATCGTACATCTCAAGGAGTTGTATGATATTAAAGGCAGGCATGAGAGGTATGAGGCCTCAAGAGAACTGTTCTCTTGTAGGATGACTGAGAGCATGTCTGTTGGCAGCCATGTTCTCAAGATGATCGGGCTGATTGAGAAGCTAGGAAACCTAGGCTTCATCATGGATGCCGAGCTAAGTAATGACTTAGTCCTCACCTCACTTCCACCTTCCTTCAGTCAATTCATCATGAATTACAATATGCATGGGATGCAAGTGAGCTTGCCTGAGTTGTTAAGTATGTTAACAACAGCTGAAGTGTCTATCAAGAAGGATAGGACACAGGCTCTTTTGATTGGTGGGCCTAGCAAGGCCAAGGGAAAGGGTAAGGAGCCTGCAAAAGGTGACCCCCTTAAGCCCAAAGGAAAATCCAAGAAGAAGAAGGGCAGGAAGAAGGGTAAGAAGGCACCTAAGGACAAGGGTGATGCTGAGTGCTTCCATTGTGGCAAGAAAGGCCACTGGAAGAGGAATTGTCCAGACTACCTGAACAATGTGAAGGACAAGAAGCATGGTGATGCTTCTGCCTCAGGTATTTTCATGATTGAGATAAATTATTCTTATGCTAATCCATCCTCATGGGTATTAGATACCGGATGTGGTTCTCATATCTGCAATATGTTGCAGGTACTTAGGAGCCCAAGGAGATTGGATAGAAACGAGGTGGATCTCCGCGTTGGTAATGGAGCAAGAGTTGCTGCTCATTCAGTTGGAGATGCTGACCTTATTTTGCCTACGGGCCTTTTACTGCATTTGAATAATTGTCTTTATGTTCCGCAAATTTCTAGAAACATTATTTCAATTTCTTGTTTAGAACAAGATGGATATACTTTCAGTATTAGGAATGGTACTTTTTCTATCATTTTGAATGATATGGTTTACGGTACTGCTTCTTTAATAAATGGATTGTATGTGTTGGAAATGGGAAATGAAGTGCTCAATATAGATGTGAAACGACCTAGGACGGATAATCAATCTTATCTTTGGCACTGTAGACTAGGGCACATAAATGAAACAAGATTGTCTAGGATGCATAGAGATGGATACCTGGACTCCATGGATTTGGAATCCTATGGACAGTGTGAATCTTGTCTAGCTGGGAAAATGATTCAACAAAAGCCCAAAGGGCTTGAGAGTCATAGGGCTAGTGAGTTATTAGAACTCATTCATACTGATGTATGTGGCCCAATGTCTATTGAGGCTAGAGGTGGATATTCTTATTTCATTACCTTTACAGATGACAAATCAAGATTTGGGTATATATACCTAATGAGATATAAATCTGAAGCTTTTGAAAAGTTCAAAGAGTTTAGGAATGAGGTGGAGAAACAGCGTGGCAAGATGATTAAAACATTACGATCAGATCGTGGTGGTGAATATTTGAGCCACGAGTTTCAGGGTTATCTGAGAGAAAATGGAATTCTCTCACAATTTACCGCTCCTTACACACCACACCAAAACGGTGTCTCCGAAAGGAGAAACAGGACCTTGTTAGACATGGTTAGGTCTATGATGAGTGAGACTCAACTTCCAAAATCGTTTTGGGGATATGCCTTAGACACAGCGGCATACCTTCTAAATAGGGTACCGTCTAAATCTGTTCAGACCACACCATATGAGATATGGAGTGGTAAGAGACCCAACCTGAGTTACCTCAGGGTATGGGGATCGCCAGCTTATGTCAAAGCGTTGACATCAGACAAGCTTAGTGCTAAGAGTACTAAATGTCTATTTGTGGGGTATCCTAAAGGTACTAAGGGATACTACTTCTACTCCATGGAAGAACACAAAGTGTTTGTTTCAAAGAATGCTGAGTTCCTTGAGAAGGATTTGATCTCTCAAGGAGGCAGTGGGAGTAAGATTGATCTTGAAGAAGTGCAAGATCCACAAGAACAGATTGAGGAACCCGAGTCTGCTCCGCAGGCGACGTTCTCCAATGGAGAAGTAAACACACAACTCCGTAGATCTACGAGGGTCATCCATCCACCTGAAAGGTACGGGTTTGTGATTGAGAATCAGCAAACTGTTGAGGATGATGAACCAAGTAACTACGAGGAGGCGGTCAAAGATGTTGACTCCTCAAAATGGCTTGAAGCCATGGAATCTGAAATGGATTCGATGTATCAGAACAAGGTATGGACCTTGGTACCTAAACCGCAAGGAATAGTTCCTATCGGTAATAAATGGGTCTTTAAAAGAAAGACTGATGCAGATGGCAACGTTCAGACCTACAAAGCTAGGTTGGTGGCGAAAGGGTATCGTCAAAGACAAGGAGTTGACTATGATGAAACTTTTTCACCAGTTGCCATGTTCAAATCTATTAGGATCATGCTTGCAATAGCAGCATACCACGACTATGAAATTTGGCAAATGGATGTCAAGACCGCCTTCTTGAATGGGTTCTTGAAGGAGGAAGTGTACATGACACAACCTGAAGGCTTTGAAAACAAAGATCAGGAGCATATGGTATGCAAACTACAAAGGTCAATATATGGGCTAAAGCAAGCATCAAGGAGTTGGAATATACGTTTTGATGAAGTCGTTAAGAGTAACGGTTTTATCAAGAACGAGGATGAACCTTGTGTTTACAGAAAGGTAAGTGGGAGTAATGTCGTCTTCCTAGTGCTTTATGTAGATGACATATTGCTAATAGGAAATGACATCCCCACATTAAAAATAACGAAAGAATGGCTTTCAGAAAACTTTACCATGAAGGATTTGGGAGAGGCAGCCTTTATACTCAGTATAAAGATCTATAGAGATAGATCCAAGAGGCTGCTGGGTTTATCTCAATCCACGTACGTTGACAAGATGCTAAAGAGGTTTAGCATGGAAGGGTCGAAAAGGGGTTTTCTTCCTGTCAGTCATGGGGTACACCTATCAAGGGCTATGTGTCCTAAGTCACAGCCTGAGAAGGATCGCATGAGTGGAATTCCATACGCTTCGGCTATTGGATCCATCATGTATGCCATGATATGTACGAGACCAGATGTCTCATATGCTTTAAGCATTACGAGCAGATACCAGTCAGACCCTGGAGAGGGTCACTGGACGGCAGTCAAAACCATCCTTAAATACTTAAGAAGAACTAAGGATGCGTTTCTGGTCTATGGTGGGGTTAATGAGTTAACAGTGAAAGGGTTCACTGATGCCAGCTTTCAGAGTGACAAAGATGACTGCAAGTCACAGTCAGGATTCGTATTCACCTTAAATGGTGGGGCAGTGTCTTGGAAAAGTTCCAAGCAGGAGACAACAGCAGACTCAACGACAGAGGCTGAATACATAGCTGCTTCAGAAGCAGCTAAGGAGGCAGTGTGGATCAAGAAGTTCATAAATGAACTAAGGGTGGTTCCGAGCGTGGATGAGCCCATACAGTTGCTTTGCGACAACACTGGAGCCATCGCGCAATCAAAGGAACCTAGGTCTCATCAAAGATCTAAACACGTGCTCCGCAGATATCATTTGATTAGAGAAATCATTGATAGGAATGATGTAAAAATGGGTTATGTTCCCACAGATGATAACCTGGCCGATTCTCTGACAAAGGCTGTTTCTCAGAGAAAACATGATAGTCATTATGAGGCTTTGGGCATACGACTTAGGTCTGATTGGCTCTAGGCCAAGTGGGAGCTTGTTAGCATATGGGTGTCCTAGAGACAATATTTTGATTAAATAAAGGACACTAGATGTAGAACTTTGTTTGTTGCAAATAAATGTAAGCACTATTTATTCAGTTTCATATTGTGTCTCGATATTACTGTTAATATTATATGAATGAACTGGATAAACCCCTTGGAATATGTAACAGCCCGTTGTACACCGGTATTGTTAACATTGATTATGATATTAAGCGCAGTTACAATCACAGTGATTGGGTTAATTAAATTACGGGCAAATTTTTCTTTTATTATATTCCTTTTCTTACATAAACACTTTTTCCGTAATCAATTAAAACCACACTATAATTGTAAATACAATACGCGGAAGCATACATTTTGCTAACATCATTCATTCTTCTTTTTATTCAATTCATTTAGACTCACCATTTAACTCTCACATTTTACCAAGTTATAGTCCTTTACGTTGTCTACGCGTGGTTTCAAACCACGTACCATTTGGAGTTCTACCCATCAAGTTAAGCCCCTTTCTTTTAGTCTAGAAAAACCTGAATTTTCAAAATTTACACTGTGGTAATCGATTACCAGTGGGTGGTAATCGATTACCACCTGTAAAAAATGAGGCAGTAGCCAAATTTCTCAATCCTCTGTTCTGGTAATCGATTACCAACTTTGGGTAATCGATTACCTCACATGGTAATCGATTACCAAAGGTCAGTAATCGATTACCAGTGAAGACAGTAGCCAATTTTTCGTCCCCTGTTGCATGGTAATCGATTACCATGCCTTGGGTAATCGATTACTATGCAGCAAAATGACAGATTACAGCATTTTAAGCCCCAAAAAGGGTGTGTAATCCATCCCTAACCCCTTGGTACTCCACACAACACATAATCATGTCCTAATGTAGGCTCTAGGCCCTTCCATCATGCATTTTCCTTAAATCAAACATCATTTACAAAGTCCTCAATGTAATGGCCATTTACATACAAAGATGGACCATTTTTACAACATGAATACCAAGACTTCAAGGCTATGAATGTGGCAATGGACAAGTCCCATGCTCACTCAAAATATACAGTTATCCATGCCATGAATAATAAACCATAAACAAGACTTAGCATATAATCATGAACACTAACAAAAGCATGGAAATAACATCATGCAATATGTTCATGACCTAAGTCTCAAAATACTAATGTCATGCCATGTGCAATCCAATAGTCCTCCTCCAAAATGTCATGCAATCCCAATGTACCGCATGTCAATCCAATGTCCACTATACGGGCTTCTTGCCCGAAGCTCCTCCCGGCTCATAGTGACCTGAAATGTGGTCCCCCAAACACGGGGTGAGATATACGGATATATCTCAGTAAACCAATGGAGCTAGAGGCTCTCTCCACTCCATGGCTCACTAAAATGTATAAATATGACATCATGTAATATGCAAGCAATACAATATCACCATCCAACTGGAGACAACCCAAGAACGTCCACACATGGACTCATGTTCAAGGACGCCATCATATAACTCCCGAGACAATCCTGGCGCCTCTCCCATGGTTGAGAAGACTGCATGGCAAAACCCAACCGGAACTCCTCATGAGCCCTATCCGGCGGATGTCCCCCGCTTGGATCATCCTGATGTCGCTCCCAGAGTCAACACCATGGCATCTCCAACTGGCATTCTCCCTAAGGACGAACCCAGCGGATGTCCAAACCAACACACGTCAACTGGCCAGTGACCAAACAATTTTCACAAAATCCAAGCAATATGCATACAAGCACACAATCACACCATGTCATAACCACATAATCCAACCACTACCTTCCACTAGGTGTGGTGGAGCACACTAGGGATAAAACCCAAGTTCCAAGAGTTTACCTCAATACGAGCAAACCGTTCCAAACGTAAGCTCCAAATCAACTTTTCACAATTCCGTCCGTGTGAGGCACCCTACAACAATCATTAAATCCAAATTACACCAAAACTCATTTCTCATGAAAATCCCTCAAATTTTCCTAAGTTAAAACCTATCTTTTTCACCAAAAATTATCATAGCATTTCTAGCTTATAAGCATGATTCTAAGGCATTTTCATCTAATAGCATTTTTCCATTTGAGCTCTCTATCATCACACATCTAAAATTAAAGCTTAGAACATAAATTTCTAGATGTATGAAATCAACCACAAAATTACCACAAATATACTCACAATGTGTTGTATGATCACCACCAAGGCTTCACTAAACCATAAGAAAACCACAAGCTCCAAAAACTCCAAGAACACCCAAGGGTTCGAATCTGTTTTGGCCAGAAAACGAGGCAAGGAGGTGGATTCAAGGCTTCTAAGTGTTACCAATGGATCTAGAAGGTTGTTTACAATAGATTTCAACACCAAAATCAAGCGATTCGGTGAAGAAATGAAGAAATGGTGAAATGGTGAAGAAATGGGGTTTTGGTTCCTTTTGTGCAGGGGGGCGCGCGAGAATGGAGAAGAAAAGAAGGAAAGAAAGAAGAAAAAGAGGGTGAGGGCCAAGTGACTTCGGTCACACGGGTCCCACACGCGATCTAACTTTAACCCCGATAAAATTTCCGATCATAAATTCTTAATCTACATATTTTTCCAGTCCATGACATATTTTTATTTCTCCAAAATATTGATAAAAATTTCACACCTATTGGTACACTCACACCACAGTATTTAACACTTAAAATTCACTATTCATCAATTTTTTCCCAAATTTCCCTATTCACTCAATTTTTCGCCCTGATTCCATTTCCAGTATTACTTTTGTCATATGAAATCTCTAACTCAGTATTTAAGCCTCAGAACACACGGTTGGCAAATTACAATTTTGCCCTTTTTGCCCATTTTGGCCATAATTCTTGGATTTTCACTAATCCATCAACTTTCATTTCACATTATAATATTAAAATACACATTTAAATATATGAGGTGTTATATTCACCCCACCTTTTTGAAATTTTGTCCGCAAAATTAAATCATACCTGCTCGCAAACTCAGGATACAGCCGGAGAATCTCGTCCTCCCGCTCCCAAGTAGCCTCCTCAGGTGTGCGGCCTTCCTACTGAATCTTCAGCATGGGAATCACTTTACTTCTCAATCGCTTTTCACTGCGATCCAAAATTGCAATAGGACCAATGGGAGTCTTCAAGTTCTCCCTGATTTCAATATTATCCGGCGTCACCACATGTGATTCATCCGGGACATAACGTCGCAACTGCGACACATGAAAGACATCATGTAAATTAGATAATTGCGGGGGTAAGGCAAGCTGATAGGCCACCAATCCTACTCTTTTCATAATTTGATACGGCCCAATAAAACGTGGACTCAGCTTCCTCACACCCAACGTACGGCCAACACCTGTGACCGGAGATAACCGTACAAAAACATGGTCACCTTCCTCAAATTCCAGCGGTCTATGCTTATTGTCATAATAACTTTTCTGCCGATTCTGTGCTTGTTTCAATTTTTCTCTGATCATTTCAATTTGCACTGTTGTTTCCTGCACAAAATCCGGACCAAATCTTTCTTTATCGCCTACCTCAGTCCAACAAGTGGGCGTCCGACACCTCCTGCCATACAAAACCTCATATGGTGCCATACCCAGACTGGAATGAAAACTGTTGTTATAAGAAAATTCCACCAGTGGTAAGTACCTATCCCAGGCATTACCCTGTTCTAGTGTGCAAGCTCTCAGCATATCCTCAAGTGTCTGTATGGTCCTCTCAGTCTGACCATCAGTCTGCGGGTGATAGGCAGTGCTCAGTCGAAGCTGAGTGCCAAAAGCATGCTGCAAAGCTCCCCAAAAGCGTGAAGTAAACTTCGGGTCTCGATCACTCACAATGCTAATCGGTATCCCATGGAGTCTAACAATCTCCTTTACATAAAGTGTAGCCAACTTCTCTGTGGTGTAGTCCACTCGTACTGGTAGAAAGTGTGCAGACTTCGTGAGTCGGTCCACAATAACCCAAATCGAATCATAACCAGCTTGAGTTCGCGGCAATCCCACAACAAAATCCATTGAAATACTCTCCCATTTCCATTCTGGTATATCCAGCGGCTGAAGTAATCCAGCAGGTTTCTGATGCTCTATTTTCACTTTCTGACACACCAAGCACTTAGACACGTACTCGGCAACATCCCTTTTCATCCAAGGCCACCAGAACTTAACTTTCAGATCTTGGTACATTTTTGTGGCACCTGGGTGGATAGCATATTGACCCTTGTGGGCCTCAGTCATTACTTCCTCTGCAAGTTCCTTGGGCACAACAATCCTGCCCTGATATAACAATAGTCCCTGTTCATTAACAGATATGCCACTCTGGCCTTTCAGATACTTTATACTTTCATTTCTGATTTGAGTCTCTTTAATCTTCTCGTGCAGCTCATTTTCAATCCGAGTCAACTCCATATCACACATTCTTCCTGCAAAGAAATCCGTTATTTTCATGTCACGAAATTGCTCAATCACTTCATTGTCCCACATCATCATATGAGATAAATTGACAGACTTCCTACTCAACGCATCTGCCACAACATTAGCCTTTCCCGGATGGTATTTCAGCTCAAAGTCATAATCTTTCAAAAATTCAACCCATCTACGCTGCCTCATATTCAGCTCCTTCTGATCAAACAAATATTTCAAGCTTTTATGGTCGCTAAACACAGCAAATTTCATCCCATACAGAAAGTGCCTCCAAATTTTCAAGGCTAACACAATAGCAGCCAATTCCAAGTCATGCGTCGGGTAATTTTCTTCATGCGGCCTTAACTGCCTAGACGCGTAAGCAATCACTTTTCCCTCCTGCATCAGCACGCTCCCTAAACCTTTCTTAGAAGCATCACAATATAACACAAACTCACCCTCCGGATCAGGTAGAGTCAACACCGGAGCAGTGGTCAATTTCTCTTTAAGTAGCAGAAAACAGTCCTCACATTCCTGGGTCCACACAAAAGGAGTATCCTTTCGTGTCAATCGAGTCAACGGTAGAACCATTGCAGAAAATCCCTGTATAAATCGGCGATAATAGCCAGCAAGCCCCAGAAAACTTCTAATTTCGGTCACAGTTTTAGGTCGTTCCCAGTCACTCACCGCTTCAATCTTGCTTGGATCCACTGCAACACCACTTGCAGAAATAACATGACCCAAAAATTGCACCTCAGACAACCAGAATTCACACTTAGACGGTTTAGCATATAGTTTCTTATCTTTCAACACCTGCAACACAGTCCTCAAATGGTCGACGTGCTCCTCCTTACTCTTAGAATAGATCAAAATGTCATCAATAAATACAATCACGAACTGGTCCAAATACGGTTTAAAGATGCGGTTCATATAATCCATGAACACCGCGGGGGCATTAGTAAGCCCAAAAGGAATCACTTGATATTCAAAATGTCCATATCTGGATCGGAAAGCTGTTTTAGGTACATCCTCCGGTTTAATCCGAATCTGGTGATATCCGGACCGGAGATCAATCTTCGAAAATACGCAGGCATCCCTCAACTGATCTAACAAGTCGTCAATGCGCGGCAACGGGTACCGGTTCTTAATAGTCACTTTATTCAGCTGTCGGTAATCAGTGCACAATCTCATGCTACCATCCTTTTTCTTTACAAATATCACCGGTGCTCCCCACGGAGACACACTCGGCCTAATAAAATTCTTCGCAGACAGTTCTTCAATGTGTTTCTTCAACTCGGCCAACTCAAGTGGCGACATCCGGTATGGAGCCAAGGAGATCGGCCCCACACCAGGCAATAGGTCAATCGAGAATTCAATCTCTCTCTCTGGCGGGAATTCCGGTATCTCATCCGGAAATACATCCTCAAACCCATTAACAACTGGAATAGCAGAAATCTCCTCCTTTTTATCACCCACCAAACCGCCCAACAAGACATAACCCAAATCTCCAGCCTTCAAGGCTTTCACAGTTTGACTTACAGACAAATACAGAGACGGACAAACAGACGGCCTCTCGTGAGATAACAACAACCTCTTCCCGCAGCAATCAATCATTGCGCAGTTCCGAGACAACCAATCCATCCCCAAAATTAAATTGACAGAGGCCAGGGGTAAGATAATTAAATCAATGGTATAACCCCTGCCTAAATAGGTGAACTTCACATCTTCACATATCCAAGACGATTCACTAACCTCTCCTGTAGCAGTAGTAATACGCATCGGAGGAACCATCCGTGTTACCTTTAAGTCCAGCGCCTTAGCCACATAGTCCGCCACAAATGAATGTGTTGCTCCCGAATCAAATAATACAGACAAATCAACATTAGAGAGGAAAATTATACCTTTTACCAAATTCGGAGCCTTTTCAGTACGTTGTGCATTTGTAGTATAAACTCGTCCCACAATAGGAACAACAGCAGTAGGAGCAGCAGTAGTAGTAGCTGGCGGCAAGGCCTGTAAATTCGCAGCCTGCCCCGAAGAAGATGGACAATTTCTAGCAAAGTGGCCATTCCGACCACATTTATAACAAGCCGACGGATCAGCACCACACACACCTTTGTGGTATTTCCCACACTTCCCACATTGTGGGGTAAAATATCTGCTCGCAGCACCACCACCACCAGTGTTTCCACCCCTTTTGAACTGACCAGGAGGCTGCCTCACATGCAATCCCCTACCCCTGTTATTATTATTAAAACCTCCTCTGTTAGTATTTCCAGAAGGACCAGGTGTCCTCTTAACATCTTGTTCTTTTACCTTATCCGATTTTGGATACCTCCCATAAACAGTCTCGACCCTCTTGCATTGGGTCACCAAGTCGGCAAAGTTTCTCACCGCAGTATTAGACATCCTCTTAGCAATCTTCTCACTCAGCCCTTTTTGAAATTTAGCTGACAAGAATTCCGGAGTAGGTAGTGTACCTCCATAGTTTGCAAATTTCACAAGCTCATTAAATTTTGCCACATAGGCATCCACAGTCATAACTCCCTGTACCAAATTATCAAATTCACCCTGCTTTGCCTCCCGAACATCGCGGGGAAAATATTCTTCATGAAACAGACCTTCGAACAAGGTCCAAGTAAGAACCTCACCCTGAATAACAAATGGGCGAGACACATTGTCCCACCACTCTTGGGCATCACCCTCCAACATATAAACAGAATATAATAACTTCTGTGGATCTTGGCATCTCATCACCTAGAAAATCTTGTCCATTCCCCTCAACCAAGCAGTAACCTCCTTTGGGTCCCTTGACCCCAGAAATGCGGGTGGCTTATGTTTCCTAAAAGATATGAGCCTACGCTCATCATCAGCATTATCAATCACCTGCCCCGCAGCCCCAGTAGATTGGGCAACAGATGACGGATCAGGAACATAGCTAGGGTCCGTAGTATGATGACTAGCCTCACCAGTGTGGTGACTAGCCCCACTCTCCCCCTGTTGAGGAGTAACAGATGGCGTCGATGTAGGAGTCACCGTAGCCGTATGTGGAGGTGAATTATCCCTCCTAGGACGAGCTCTATCCGCCCTCATCTCAGCCATGAAGGCCTGCATCATATCCTGATTAGTTTTCATCAGGTTCTCGGTCATATTTCTATTTGCAGCCGTTTCCGCCTGCAGAGCATTCAGGACTGCAGTGACCGGATCCGGTGGCAAAGGACCTGCACCACGTGCCCCACGGCGACCTCGTGCCCTACTCATGATATCTGTACATGTAACACAAAGGAATGAGTTGATCAGACCCACACTGAGGAATCACATATACATTAATCATAAATAGTTCACAGATAGCTATGGCACACAAGATACAACATACACAAACAATCAGAGTTCCCTCACGAAACTACTCTGATACCATAAAATGTAACAGCCCGTTGTACACCGGTATTGTTAACATTGATTATGATATTAAGCGCAGTTACAATCACAGTGATTGGGTTAATTAAATTACGGGCAAATTTTTCTTTTATCATATTCCTTTTCTTACATAAACACTTTTTCCGTAATCAATTAAAACCACACTATAATTGTAAATGCAATACGCGGAAGCATACATTTTGCTAACATCATTCATTCTTCTTTTTATTCAATTCATTTAGACTCACCATTTAACTCTCACATTTTACCAAGTTATAGTCCTTTACGTTGTCTACGCGTGGTTTCAAACCACGTACCATTTGGAGTTCTACCCATCAAGTTAAGCCCCTTTCTTTTAGTCTAGAAAAACCTGAATTTTCAAAATTTACACTGTGGTAATCGATTACCAGTGGGTGGTAATCGATTACCACCTGTCAAAAATGAGGCAGTAGCCAAATTTCTCAATCCTCTGTTCTGGTAATCGATTACCAACTTTGGGTAATCGATTACCTCACATGGTAATCGATTACCAAAGGTCAGTAATCGATTACCAGTGAAGACAGTAGCCAATTTTTCGTCCCCTGTTGCATGGTAATCGATTACCATGCCTTGGGTAATCGATTACTATGCAGCAAAATGACAGATTACAGCATTTTAAGCCCCAAAAAGGGTGTGTAATCCATCCCTAACCCCTTGGTACTCCACACAACACATAATCATGTCCTAATGTAGGCTCTAGGCCCTTCCATCATGCATTTTCCTTAAATCAAACATCATTTACAAAGTCCTCAATGTAATGGCCATTTACATACAAAGATGGACCATTTTTACAACATGAATACCAAGACTTCAAGGCTATGAATGTGGCAATGGACAAGTCCCATGCTCACTCAAAATATACAGTTATCCATGCCATGAATAATAAACCATAAACAAGACTTAGCATATAATCATGAACACTAACAAAAGCATGGAAATAACATCATGCAATATGTTCATGACCTAAGTCTCAAAATACTAATGTCATGCCATGTGCAATCCAATAGTCCTCCTCCAAAATGTCATGCAATCCCAATGTACCGCATGTCAATCCAATGTCCACTATACGGGCTTCTTGCCCGAAGCTCCTCCCGGCTCATAGTGACCTGAAATGTGGTCCCCCAAACACGGGGTGAGATATACGGATATATCTCAGTAAACCAATGGAGCTAGAGGCTCTCTCCACTCCATGGCTCACTAAAATGTATAAATATGACATCATGTAATATGCAAGCAATACAATATCACCATCCAACTGGAGACAACCCAAGAACGTCCACACATGGACTCATGTTCAAGGACTCCATCATATAACTCCCGAGACAATCCTGGCGCCTCTCCCATGGTTGAGAAGACTCCATGGCAAAACCCAACCGGAACTCCTCATGAGCCCTATCCGGCGGATGTCCCCCGCTTGGATCATCCTGATGTCGCTCCCAGAGTCAACACCATGGCATCTCCAACTGGCATTCTCCCTAAGGACGAACCCAGTGGATGTCCAAACCAACACACGTCAACTGGCCAGTGACCAAACAATTTTCACAAAATCCAAGCAATATGCATACAAGCACACAATCACACCATGTCATAACCACATAATCCAACCACTACCTTCCACTAGGTGTGGTGGAGCACACTAGGGATAAAACCCAAGTTCCAAGAGTTTACCTCAATACGAGCAAACCGTTCCAAACGTAAGCTCCAAATCAACTTTTCACAATTCCGTCCGTGTGAGGCACCCTACAACAATCATTAAATCCAAATTACACCAAAACTCATTTCTCATGAAAATCCCTCAAATTTTCCTAAGTTAAAACCTATCTTTTTCACCAAAAATTATCATAGCATTTCTAGCTTACAAGCATGATTCTAAGGCATTTTCATCTAATAGCATTTTTCCATTTGGGCTCTCTATCATCACACATCTAAAATTAAAGCTTAGAACATAAATTTCTAGATCTATGAAATCAACCACAAAATTACCACAAATATACTCACAATGTGTTGTATGATCACCACCAAGGCTTCACTAAACCATAAGAAAACCACAAGCTCCAAAAACTCCAAGAACACCCAAGGGTTCGAATCTGTTTTGGCCAGAAAACGAGGCAAGGAGGTGGATTCAAGGCTTCTAAGTGTTACCAATGGATCTAGAAGGTTGTTTACAATAGATTTCAACACCAAAATCAAGCGATTCGGTGAAGAAATGAAGAAATGGTGAAATGGTGAAGAAATGGGGTTTTGGTTCCTTTTGTGCAGGGGGCGCGCGAGAATGGAGAAGAAAAGAAGGAAAGAAAGAAGAAAAAGAGGGTGAGGGCCAAGTGACTTCGGTCACACGGGTCCCACACGCGATCTAACTTTAACCCCGATAAAATTTCCGATCATAAATTCTTAATCTACATATTTTTCCAGTCCATGACATATTTTTATTTCTCCAAAATATTGATAAAAATTTCACACCTATTGGTACACTCACACCACAGTATTTAACACTTAAAATTCACTATTCATCAATTTTTTCCCAAATTTGCCTATTCACTCAATTTTTCGCCCTGATTCCATTTCCAGTATTACTTTTGTCATATGAAATCTCTAACTCAGTATTTAAGCCTCAGAACACACGGTTGGCAAATTACAATTTTGCCCTTTTTGCCCATTTTGGCCATAATTCTTGGATTTTCACTAATCCATCAACTTTCATTTCACATTATAATATTAAAATACACATTTAAATATGAACATAACGTCGCAACTGCGACACATGAAACACATCATGTAAATTAGATAACTGCGGGGGTAAGGCAAGCTGATAGGCCACCAGTCCTACTCTTTTCATAATCTGATACGGCCCAATGAACCGTGGACTCAGCTTCCTCACTCCCAACGCACGGCCAACACCTGTGACCGGCGACAAACGTACAAATACATGGTCACCTTCCTCAAATTCCAGCGGTCTATGCTTATTGTCATAGTAGCTCTTCTGCCGATTCTGTGCCTGTTTCAATTTTTCTCTAATCATTTCAATCTGCACTGTCGTTTCCTGCACAAAATCCGGACCAAATCTTTCCTTATCGCCTACCTCAGTCCAACAAGTGGGCGTACGACACCTCCTGCCATATAAAACCTCATATGGTGCCATACCCAGACTGGAATGAAAACTGTTATTATAAGAAAATTCCACCAGTGGTAAGTACTTATCCCAAGCATTACCCTGTTCCAGTGTGCATGCTCTCAGCATATCCTCAAGTGTCTGTATGGTCCTCTCTGTCTGACCATCAGTCTGCGGGTGATAAGCAGTGCTCAGTCGAAGCTGAGTGCCAAAAGCCTGCTGCAAAGCTCCCCAAAATCGTGAAGTAAACTTCGGGTCCCGATCGCTAACAATGCTAATCGGTATCCCATGGAGTCTAACAATCTCCTTTACATAAAGTGTAGCCAACTTCTCTGTGGTGTAATCTACTCGTACTGGTAGAAAATGTGCAGACTTCGTAAGTCGGTCCACAATAACCCAAATCGAATCATAACCAGCTTGAGTTCGCGGCAATCCCACAACAAAATCCATTGAAATACTTTCCCATTTCCATTCTGGTATATCCAGCGGCTGAAGTAATCCAGCAGGTTTCTGATGCTCTATTTTTACTTTCTGGCAAACCAAGCACTTAGACACGTACTCGGCAACATCTCTTTTCATACCAGGCCACCAGAACTTAACTTTCAAATCTTGGTACATCTTTGTGGCACCTGGGTGGATAGCATATTGGCCCTTATGGGCCTCAGTCATAACTTCCTCAGCAAGTTCCTTGGGCACAACAATCCTGCCCTGATATAATAGTAGTCCTTGTTCATTCACAGATATGCCACTCTGGCCTTTCAAATACTTTATACTCTCATTGCGAATCTGAGTCTCTTTAATCTTCTCGTGCAGCTCGTTCTCAATCCGAGTCAACTCCATATCACACATCCTTCCTGCAAAGAAATCCGTTATTTTCATATCACGGAATTGCTCAATCACTTCATTGTCCCACATCATCATATGAGATAAGTTAACAGACTTCCTACTCAATGCATCTGCCACAACATTGGCCTTTCCCGGGTGGTATTTCAGCTCAAAGTCATAATCTTTCAAGAATTCAACCCATCTACGCTGCCTCATATTCAGCTCCTTCTGATCAAATAAATATTTCAAGCTTTTATGGTCGCTGAACACAGCAAACTTCATCCCATACAGAAAATGCCTCCAAATTTTCAAGGCAAACACAATAGCAGCCAATTCTAAGTCATGCGTCGGATAATTTTCTTCATGTGGCCTCAACTGCCTAGACGCATATGCAATCACTTTTCCTTCCTGCATCAGTACGCTCCCTAAACCTTTCTTAGAAGCATCACAATATAATACAAACTCACCCTCCGGATCAGGTAGAGTCAACACCGGAGCAGTGGTCAATTTCTCTTTAAGTAGCAGAAAACAGTCCTCACATTCCTGGGTCCACACAAAAGGAGTATCCTTTCGTGTCAATCGGGTCAACGGTAGAACCATTGCAGAAAACCCCTGTATAAACCGGCGATAATAGCCAGCAAGCCCCAGAAAACTTCTAATCTCAGTCACAGTCTTAGGTCTTTCCCAGTCACTCACCGCTTCAATCTTGCTTGGATCCACTGCAACACCACTTGCAGAAATAACATGACCCAAAAATTGCACCTCAGACAACCAGAATTCACACTTAGACGGTTTGGCATATAACTTCTTATCTTTTAACACCTGCAACACAGTCCTCAAATGGTCCATGTGCTCCTCTTTACTCTTAGAATAGATCAAAATGTCATCAATGAACACAATTACAAACTGGTCCAAATACGGTTTAAAAATGCGGTTCATATAATCCATGAACACCGCCGGGGCATTAGTAAGCCCGAAAGGAATCACTTGATACTCAAAATGTCCATATCTGGATCGGAAAGCTGTTTTCGGTACATCCTCCGGTTTAATCCGAATCTGGTGATATCCGGACCGAAGATCAATCTTTGAAAATACACAGGCACCCCTCAACTGATCTAATAAATCATCAATACGCGGTAATGGGTACCGGTTCTTAATAGTCACTTTATTTAGCCGTCGGTAGTCAGTGCACAATCTCATGCTACCATCCTTTTTCTTTACAAATATCACCGGTGCTCCCCACGGAGACACACTCGGCCTAATAAAATTCTTCGCAGACAGTTCTTCAATATGTTTCTTCAATTCAGCCAACTCAAGTGGCGACATCCGGTATGGAGCCAAAGAGATCGGCCCCACACCAGGCAATAGGTCAATCGAGAATTCAATCTCTCTCTCAGGTGGGAATTCCGGTATCTCATCCGGAAATACATCCTCAAACTCATTAACAACTGGTATAGCAGAAATCTCCTCCTTTTTATCACCTACCAATCCTCCCAACAGAACAAAACCCAGATCTCCAGCCTTCAAGGCTTTCACAGTCTGACTGACAGACAAATACAAGGACGGACAAACAGACGGCCTCTCGTGAGATAGCAACAACCTCTTTCCGCAGCAATCAATCATTGCGCAGTTCCGAGACAACCAATCCATCCCCAAAATTAAATTGACGGAGGCCAGGGGTAAGATAATTAAATTAATAGTGTAACCCCTGCCTAAATAAGTGAACTTCACATCTTCACAAATCCAAGACGACTCACTAACCTCTCCTGTAGCAGTAGTAATACGCATCGGAGGAACCATCCGTGTCACCTTTAAGTCCAACGCCTTAGCCACATAGTCCGCCACAAATGAATGTGTCGCTCCCGAATCAAACAACACAGATAAATCAACATTAGAGATAAAAATTATACCTTTAACCAAATTCGGAGCCTTTTCAGTACGTTGCGCATTAGTAGTATAAACTCGTCCCACAGTAGGAACAACAGCAATAGGAGCAGCAGTAGTAGTAGTAGCTGGCGGCAAGGCCTGCAGATTCGCAGCCTGCCCCGAAGAAGACGGACAATTTCTAGCAAAGTGGCCATTCCGACCACATTTATAACAAGCCGACGGATCAGCACCACACACACCTTTGTGGTATTTACCACACTTCCCACATTGTGGGGTAGGATATCTATTCGCAGCACCACCACCACCAGTATTTCCACCCCTTTTAAACTGACCAGGAGGCTGCCTCACATGCAACCCCCTACCTCTATTATTAAAACCTCCTCTGTTAGTATTACCAGAAGGACCAGGTGTCCTCTTAACATCTTGCTCTTTTGTCGAATCCGATTTCGGATACCTTCCATAAACAGTCTCGACCCTTTTGCACTGGGTCACCAAATCAGCAAAGTTCCTCACAGCAGTATTAGACATCCTCTTAGCAATCTTCTCACTCAGCCCTCTTTGAAATTTAGCTGACAAGAATTCCGGAGTAGGTAGAGTACCTCCATAATTAGCAAACTTCACAAGTTCATTAAATTTCGCCACATAGGCATCCACAGTCA
This sequence comes from Gastrolobium villosum, assembly GCA_032173675.1. Taxonomy (NCBI): domain Eukaryota; kingdom Viridiplantae; phylum Streptophyta; class Magnoliopsida; order Fabales; family Fabaceae; genus Gastrolobium; species Gastrolobium villosum. Next base: position 28,031 of record JAVKPL010009285.1, read on the forward strand.
TAACTCCCTGTACCAACTTATCAAATTCACCTTGCTTTGCCTCCCGAACATCGCGGGGAAAATATTCTTCATGAAATAATCCTTCAAACATAGTCCAAGTCAGAACCTCACCCTGAATAATAAATGGGCGAGACACGTTGTCCCACCACTCCTGGGCATCACCCTCCAGCATATAAACAGAATACAATAACTTCTGAGGATCTTGGCATCTCATAACCTGAAAAATCTTGTCCATACCCCTCAACCAAGCAGTGACCTCCTTTGGGTCCCTTGACCCCAGAAATGCGGGTGGCTTATGTTTCCTAAAAGATATGAGCCTACGCTCATCGTCAGCATTATCAAGCACCTGCCCAGCAGCCCCAGTAGATTGGGCAACAGATGATGGATCAGGAATATAACTAGGATCCGTAGTAGTATGATGACTAGCCTCACCAGTGTGGTGACTAGCCCCACTCTCCCCCTGTTGAGGAGTAACAGATGGCGTCGGTGTAGGAGTCACCGTAGCCGTATGCGGAGGTGTATCTTCCCTCCTAGGACGACCTCTATCCGCCCTCAACTCAGCCATAAAGGCCTGCATCATATCCTGATTTGCTTTCATCAGGTTCTCAGTCATATTTCTGTTTGCAGCCGTTTCCGCCTGCAGAGCATTCAGTGCTGCAGTGACCGGATCCGGTGGCAAAGGACCTGCACCACGTGCCCCACGGCGACCTCGTGCCCTACTCATGATATCTGTACATGTAACACAAAGGAATGAGTTGATCAGACCCACACTGAGGAATCACATATACATTAATCATAAATAGTTCACAGATAGCTATGACACACAAGATGCAAACACACAAACAATCAGAGTTCCCTAAACAAAACTGCTCTGATACCATAAAATGTAACAGCCCGTTGTACACCGGTATTGTTAACATTGATTATGATATTAAGCGCAGTTACAATCACAGTGATTAGGTTAATTAAATTACGGGCAAATTTTTCTTTTAACATATTCCTTTTCTTTTTCATAAATACATTTTCCGTAATCAATTACAACCACACTATAATTGTAAATGCCATTTGCGGAATCATACACTTTCTAACATCATAAATCATTCTTTTCTATTCAATTCATTTAAACTCACCATCTTACTCTCTCATTTTACCAAGTTATAGTCCTTTACATTGTCCACGCGTGGTTTCAAACCACGTATCATTTGGAGTTCTACCCATCAAGTTATACCCCTTTCTTTTAGTCTAGAAAAACCTGAATTTTCGAAAATTACACTGTGGTAATCGATTACCAGTGGGTGGTAATCGATTACCACCTGTCAAAAATGAGGCAGTAGCCAATTTTTCACTTCCTCTGTTCTGGTAATCGATTACCAGCTCTTGGTAATCGATTACCTCACATGGTAATCGATTACCAAAGGCCAGTAATCGATTACCAGTGCAGACAGTAGCTAATTTTTCGTCCCCTGTTGCATGGTAATCGATTACCATGCTTGGGTAATCGATTACTATGCAGCAAAATGACAGATTACAGCTGTTTTGAGCCCCAAAAAGGGTGTGTAATCCATCCCTAAACCCTTGGTACTCCACATAACACATAATCATGTCCTAATGTTGGCTCTAGGCCCTTCCATCATGCATTTCCCTTAAGTTTAACATCAATTACATCATCCTCAAATAATGGCCATTTACATGTACATATGGACCATTTTTACAACATTACACATCAAGACTTCAAGGCTATGAATGTGGCAATGGACAAGTCCCATGCTCACTCAAAATATACAGTTATCCAAGCCATGAATAATAAAACATACAAGACTTAGCATATGACCATGAACACTAACAAAAGCATGGAAAATGGCATCATGCAATATGTTCATGCCCTAAGTCTCAAAATACTAATGGTATGCCATGTGCACTCCATAAACTCCTCCAAAAAGCCATGCAATCCATATGCACCGCATGCCAATCCAACGTCCACTATACGGGCTTCTTGCCCGAAGCTCCTCCCGGCTCATAGTGACCTGAAATGTGGTCCCCCAAACACGGGGTGAGATATACGGATATATCTCAGTAAACCAATGGAGCTAGAGGCTCTCTCCACTCCATGGCTCACTAAAATGTATCAAAATGACATAATATGCTATGCAAGTAAAACAATATCACCATCCACCTGGAGACACCCAAGAACATCCACTCATGGATTCATATTCAAGGACTCCATCATATAACTCCCGAGACAGTCCTGGCGCCTCTCCCATGGTTGAGACGACTCCATGGCAATACCCAACCGGAACTCCTCATGAGCCCTATCCGGCGGACGTCCCCCGCTTGGATCATCCTGATGTCGCTCCCAGAGTCAACACCATGGCATCTCCAACTGGCATTCTCCCGTAGGACGAATCCAGCGGATGTCCAAACCAACACACGTCAACTGGCCAGTGACCAAACAATTTTTCACAAAACACAAGTAATATGCATACAAGCACACAAACACACCATGTCATAACTACATCATCCAACCACAACCTTCCTCTAGGTGTGGTGGAGCTCACTAGGGATTAAACCCAAGTTCCAAGAGTTTACCTTAACACTTAGCAATACCGTTCCAAACGTATGCTCCAATCAACTTTCCACAATTCCAACCGTGTGAGGCACCCTACAACAGTCATCAAATCCCAATTACACAAAAACTCATTTTTCATCAAAATTCCTCAAAATTCTCTAAGTTAAAAACCTAGATTTTTCACCAAAATTTAACATAGCATTTCTAGCTTACAAACATGATTCTAAGGCCTTTTCATCTAATAGCATTTTTCCATTCGGGCTCTCTATCATCACACATCTAAAATCAAAGGTTTGAACACATATTCATAGATCTAAGAACTCAACTATCAAAAGACCACAAATATACTTACAATGGGTAGTATGATCCCCACCAAGGCTTCACTAAACCATTTGAAACTCAAAACTCCAAGAAATCTCAAAAACCTCCAATGGGTCGGATCTGTTTTTGCTCAAAACGCAGCCAAAGAGATGGATTCAAGGCTTCTAGATGCTACCAATGGCTTTGGAAGGTTGTTTACGATAGATTTCAACACCAAAATCAAGCGATTCGGTGGAGAAACGAAGAAATGGGAAGAAAATGGAGAAATGGTGAAAATGGCTCTTTTTCCTGCAGAGAGCGCACGAGAGAGATGAGAGGAAAAGAGAGAAAGAAGGAAAGAAAAGGAGGTGGGGCCAAGTGACTTCGGTCACACGGGTCCCACACGCGATCTAACTTTAACTCCGATAAAATTTCCGATCACAAATCCTTAATCTACATATTTTTCCGGTCCATGACATATTTTTCTTTCTCCAAAATAATGATAAAAATTTCACACCTATCGGTACACTCACAACTCAGTATTTTAACACTTAAAAATCACTATTCATCGATTTTTCTCAAATTTGCCTATTTACTCAATTTTTCGCCCTGATTCCATTTCCAACCTTACTTTTGTCATTTGAAATCTCTAACTCAATATTTAAGCCTCTTAACACACGGTTGGCAAATTACAATTTTGCCCTTTTTGCCCCTTTTGGCCATAATACTTGGATTTTCACTAATCCATCAACTTTCATTTTACCATATAATATTAAAATACACATTTAAATATTTGAGGTGTTATAATGTGCAATCCAATAGTCCTCCTCCAAAATGTCATGCAATCCCAATGTACCGCATGTCAATCCAATGTCCACTATACGGGCTTCTTGCCCGAAGCTCCTCCCGGCTCATAGTGACCTGAAATGTGGTCCCCCAAACACGGGGTGAGATATACGGATATATCTCAGTAAACCAATGGAGCTAGAGGCTCTCTCCACTCCATGGCTCACTAAAATGTATAAATATGACATCATGTAATATGCAAGCAATACAATATCACCATCCAACTAGAGACAACCCAAGAACGTCCACACATGGACTCATGTTCAAGGACTCCATCATATAACTCCCGAGACAATCCTGGCGCCTCTCCCATGGTTGAGAAGACTCCATGGCAAAACCCAACCGGAACTCCTCATGAGCCCTATCCGGCGGATGTCCCCCGCTTGGATCATCCTGATGTCGCTCCCAGAGTCAACACCATGGCATCTCCAACTGGCATTCTCCCTAAGGACGAACCCAGTGGATGTCCAAACCAACACACGTCAACTGGCCAGTGACCAAACAATTTTTACAAAATCCAAGCAATATGCATACAAGCACACAATCACACCATGTCATAACCACATAATCCAACCACTACCTTCCACTAGGTGTGGTGGAGCACACTAGGGATAAAACCCAAGTTCCAAGAGTTTACCTCAATACGAGCAAACCGTTCCAAACGTAAGCTCCAAATCAACTTTTCACAATTCCGTCCGTGTGAGGCACCCTACAACAATCATTAAATCCAAATTACACCAAAACTCATTTCTCATGAAAATCCCTCAAATTTTCCTAAGTTAAAACCTATCTTTTTCACCAAAAATTATCATAGCATTTCTAGCTTACAAGCATGATTCTAAGGCATTTTCATCTAATAGCATTTTTCCATTTGGGCTCTCTATCATCACACATCTAAAATTAAAGCTTAGAACATAAATTTCTAGATCTATGAAATCAACCACAAAATTACCACAAATATACTCACAATGTGTTGTATGATCACCACCAAGGCTTCACTAAACCATAAGAAAACCACAAGCTCCAAAAACTCCAAGAACACCCAAGGGTTCGAATCTATTTTGGCCAGAAAACGAGGCAAGGAGGTGGATTCAAGGCTTCTAAGTGTTACCAATGGATCTAGAAGGTTGTTTACAATAGATTTCAACACCAAAATCAAGCGATTCGGTGAAGAAATGAAGAAATGGTGAAATGGTGAAGAAATGGGGTTTTGGTTCCTTTTGTGCAGGGGGGCGCGCGAGAATGGAGAAGAAAAGAAGGAAAGAAAGAAGAAAAAGAGGGTGAGGGCCAAGTGACTTCGGTCACACGGGTCCCACACGCGATCTAACTTTAACCCCGATAAAATTTCCGATCATAAATTCTTAATCTACATATTTTTCCAGTCCATGACATATTTTTATTTCTCCAAAATATTGATAAAAATTTCACACCTATTGGTACACTCACACCACAGTATTTAACACTTAAAATTCACTATTCATCAATTTTTTCCCAAATTTGCCTATTCACTCAATTTTTCGCCCTGATTCCATTTCCAGTATTACTTTTGTCATATGAAATCTCTAACTCAGTATTTAAGCCTCAGAACACACGGTTGGCAAATTACAATTTTGCCCTTTTTGCCCATATTGGCCATAATTCTTGGATTTTCACTAATCCATCAACTTTCATTTCACATTATAATATTAAAATACACATTTAAATATATGAGGTGTTATAGAATAGAACAGGTATCTCTTGAGTATCGGTGATGAGATCACGATCATGAGGATTCAAGGATATTGCATGTCTATTCCTAATTATTTGTTCCTAGTCTAGAGACACTGAGTTTGGGGATCAGTGATCTCGAGTAAAGACTAGTACGACTTATCTACTTGTATATGGATACAAGGTAAAGACCTCATGAGCTGCAGATATGGAGATATCTTAGCTAAAGTCGTGGGTGGACCTATAAGAGTATAGCTCGCACTGAACAGACCCAAAAAGAGACTCTATGAGGAAATCTCACAGATAGTGTCATTAGAGTAATCTCTTTATGTTTGGGTGTGTCTTTCCTTAGACCAGAAGTTATTACCTAGACTGTATTCTTGAAGGCATGTTTTGATTGTATACCTCGTCTGCCTGAAACATGGAGACTCATAGGTATACTGTTGGGCGTGTCCTTAAAGGGCACAAGGGATAGGGTAATAAGCTGAAGGAATTCGTCAAATCTCTGTGAGAGATTAGGTTATCTGTAAACCGGAGAAATCGGGATGACATTTACAGGGACTCAGGAATCTATGCATAGTAAAAGAGATCATGATATGATCTGCCTTTAGAGTCAATAAATTGAAGATTCCCTATTTCGAATAAAGCTTACCCTAAACCGCAGGGGTTGATACATTTCCTTACCCTAGGTTAATGGGAAGATAACCGAGACGAAGGGAAATACATACAGTAACCAAATATGTGCAATAGGTTGATCAAGTCATTAATCTGACTAGTTCTGGGGCAACAAAGCATTGCTAGTGCTCTGTGTTGTCATTAATTGGGTTGTGGGCTTGTTGGGCCCAAGCCCAGTTATGTCAGAAGCTAAGTTGGACCTAATGGGTCACACACTAACACCTTGTAGTCATGATGGACTAGCTTTAAAGGTATTGGGCCTAATAATGTTATTAGCCCAAGAAGCTGTTTGGAAGCCCACCTAAATGGGTGGGTGGTGCATGGAGTTTAGTAATGGGCTTGGATAGTCCAAGCCATTACTAATTAGTTAAATTTAATTAGTTAAATTAATAATCAAATATTTGAATTTCGAATTTTATTGAAATTTGAAATTTGAAATTTGAATTTTGAAATTTGAATTTGAATTTGAATTTTGAAATTCGAATTTTGAATTTGAAATTTGAAATTTTGAATTTTGAATTTGAATGTTTGAACGTTTGAATTCAAGTGTTTGAATTCGAATTTGAATTGGTTTTGAAAAGTTGTTTCATAACAAAAGGATAAGACAGGATCTTATTGGAGCATATTCCTTGGATGAAGAAGCATCTTTGGAGGCTCTCCCTAGGCTGTTTGGTGCGCCACTTTTAGGTGATAAGAGTGTTATCTTATCACTTAAAACAAACCTCCATTCAGATTTGGTGGTTGAGGGAATCAGTGGGTGAGTTGATTCAAATTTTGAATGCAACTACTCAATGTATTTGGACCCTTTCTAGGGCTGAATTATGCGCATGAGAACTATATACTATATGATAGTTTATGAATTTAAGTTTAAATTAATTTGAATTTAAATTCATGTGGATAAGATTGGAGGTTGTTGGCAAAGTTAGTTTTGCAACAGCTTCACCTTATCACACTGTTTCATGCGCAACTTTCAAAGAAATTTGAAAGTTTGTTTTCATTTTGAATGATTGGATTCCCTCCTCCTCTCCAAAGGGTGCGCATAAATATGACATGTTCCTCACCTTAGGTTTCATTGAAAACCAAGCCAACTCTCCTCCATCTATGCACCATTCTGTAGGGTAGCTCAATACACCTTTCCAAACAGGATACCTAGCCTCCACCTTCACCACTTGTGCGCATAGCAAGCCTCATTGTGGTGTTCATCTGGTGGCTTTCAAGAAAGAGTTCTTGCATCATAGACGAACGGTGGTGTGGATCACCATTAGAGGGTTTGAACCCTTCAAGCCTGACATCTCATCTCCCTGACTGATCAGGCCAAAACAAGGTAACATCATGCTCTCTTAAAGCATGAATCTATGAGTGCATGTATGTTCCGCAGTAAAAATTTTGTTTTACACCTTACATGCATCGGCCTTCAAAGGCCAGTTTACTTTCAGTTAACTACTAGAATTATTATCTTTGATAATTATAATAATGGATTAATTAATAATTTTAATAATTTAATATTTGAGGTTATTGAATTCGAGGATACGGATCTCCTCCTAGTATATTATCATAGAAATATTTTAACCTTGAATCATGTATATCATTATAAAATACCAAACAATATGAAATCAAAATTGGGATTATGTGCACCTTATTGGATCATCACAAAGCCAAAAGAAAGAAGGGACTACATGCCATATCTCCTCTCTATCACCTATTTCGATAAAGGCAGCCTCAGCGATGGGAGCTTGATGGCTTATGGAGTTTAACTCCAATATAAATAGGCTAGAGAGAGGACCTAGCTCATAACCCAGAGAAGAGTCTGTGCCCATGGGTTATTGAATGTGAGGATACGGATCTCCTCCTAATATATTATCATAGAAAAATTTTAACCTTGAATCATGTATATCATTATAAAATACCAAACAATATGAAATCAAAATTGGGATTATACGCACCTTATTGGATCATCACAAAGCCAAAAGAAAGAAGGGACTACATGCCAGATCTTCCTCTCTATCACCTATTTCGATAAAGGCAGCCTCAGCGATGGGAGCTTGATGGCTTATGGAGTTTAACTCCAGTATAAATAGGCTAGAGAGAGGACCTAGCTAATAACCCAGAGAAGAGTTTGTGCCCATCTGTGCCCATGGGTCCACCCATCATGGAAAACCAGGGTCACACTAAAGCCTATTGCTGCCCAACTAGGCCCAATAACATCGGATGCCAGAAGCCCAATCAAATGTGATCGCAATGGGCTTAGTTACAATATTTATATTGGAATATCCATTAACCCAATTAATATTAAAATACAAAACTAATTAATTAATATTGCCCATAAAATAAAATTTCTAACATTCTACCAGTTGGTCTATATTAATTAATATAATATTATTTTGAAAATCATTTTAATATTATTTTGACAGTATAGTAGAAGGGTTTTATGTTTATTATGTTGTAGGAAAAGTGATTGTGTAATGTTATAGAGATTCGTTTTGCGCGCCATATGTTTTTCTTTTTTTTGTTTTAAAATGTGTGGACCCCACAAAATGTTGTGTGTGCAGGAATGTAGATGTCAAAACAGCCCCCAGCCGGCGGGCTGGGCCCTATAGCCCCAAGTTTTAGCCCCTTTTTTTCAGCCCACATATGAGAGGGTTATTTTTTACCCTAGCCCCATTAACCCTCATTTATTTTGGGTTAGGGTGGGGTTAACCGCGGGCGAGCCCACTCTATTTTTTTTTCTAAACCCTGAAACCCCAATTTCTCATTTCTCTCTCTGGGGTTTTCTTCTTCTTCACCCGTTCTTCTTCTTCGCAGTTGATACACTTCCTCAAGTAGTTTCTAGTATGTAACTGAACGAAGTAAAGGAACACAA
>JAVKPL010009286.1:0-37051 GCA_032173675.1 Gastrolobium villosum
ATAAGGACATATTTTAATAAATCCCGTTTTCAAATATTATTAATAAACAGAATACTATTTTACTGTGAAAGTAACCATTTAATCACAAAATTGAGCATATTTAACTTTTTTTAAGCAAATATTGGTGAGTTTTTATTACACCTTATTTTACTCATTGAGACCAAACCAAAACATCATAGCATCAAACGGAACAAAAACCGGGAAATACAGAAGCAATTGAAGAGGCAGACACAAAAGCCGAGAGAAGATATAGAGAGAGAGAGAGAGAGGTGAAGATGTTGGATTTACAGTTGAAGCTACACTCACTGCCATCACTATCTTCATCTTCTTCTTCTTCACTCAAGCAGTGTCCAAACCACTCTTTCTCTCCAAAGTCTTTTCCTTTCAACCCTTCTTCTGAACCCCTCACAGTCACCAAACCAATCAGATGCCGCCAATCAGAACTCTTTGATCAGAAAGCCTTTTCCTCCACACCACAAGCTGCAACCTCCACTGCTTCAGGTACTTTTTTCTTACCCTCTTTCCTTTTCTTCCTTTTTTTTTTTTTGTTTTGTTTTTCCTCAACCCCTCAATTCCATTTTTGTTTGGTTTCTGAAAGCCTGTGTGGTTGCTGAGATAATAAAGCCTGATTTTTATATTTTTGGTATCTATAGTAATATTTAGTAAAAAGCAACTCTTGGGTTTCTCTGCAACCAGGTTGAGGCTTGATTTTCCCATTTGAAACTTTTATTTTAGTTGTTGGGGAAAAAAAAAGAACAGATTTTTATGCTATATATTTTGTCAATAACAAGTAAAGAATGGTGGGTAAGTTAAGAAATTTTCAAAGGGTTGGTGTTGTGTAATGCACTCATTTGCTTTCTAGTTTGATGGCTATTGTTTGCTTATGTGTGTTTAGTTGGAGCTTTGCCACCTAGGGTTTATGTTGGTCACACCATTTACAAAGGGAAGGCTGCACTCTCAGTGACTCCTAGACCCCGGATTTCGCCCCCACTCGATGTATGTTTTTTTTTTGTTTTGACGGTGGTTATCATTGGATGTGCTGTAATCATTCTGGAATTGTTTCATGGAAGTTGTGAATTGAATGTTTAACTGTGGAAGATTTTGGTGCATTTTTCAGTCAGGGGCATTCAAGATATCGAGGGAAGGTTATGTGCTGCTTCAGTTTGCACCTGCTGTTGCTTCCCGCCAATATGATTGGAATAGAAAACAGGTGAGTTATGCTTCTTCTGTAATTTGAGGGTAATATCAATGTTATTATTGTATGTCAAAACTAGAAGTTCTTATGTGCTGAAGTTTAGGTCAAATTTGAACTGTTGAGAGTAGTTCTCTTAGAGTACCTTTTTCTCTGACAAAACCTGAGTGAGTTTGGCATTTTGATCTCTCTAGTTTTGAATTTTTTTATTTTTTTTTCGCAGGGTAGTTATTAAAAATTTTAGACTCTTTTATTCTCCTCTTAAGCTAATCCGAACACACACTTTGCATATATGCTTTTACCAGCAATAACTTGATGATCCTAGTTTCCTGGTTTACATTGTCTTCATGCTTCTGTACGTTGTGAACCCAACTGAGTTAAATGTCGTCCTGTCCAGTGAGAAATGAATTAGTCATTTCGTTGATTTTTTTTATTCTGGTAGAGTTAGTCACTTGATCTTATAGTTTAAATATGAGGTCATTGTCATTTTGCTTGAGTGCAGGTGTTCTCGTTATCAGTAGGTGAAATGGGAAGTGTGATTAGCCTTGGAGCAAGGGAGTCTTGTGAATTTTTTCATGATCCTTTGAAGGGAAAAAGGTAGTTTCTACTCAATGCCTTCTAATTATTGTAAAATGTAAATCTGTAATGGGCTTAACATTTTAGAATATCTCTGGTGATTTCTTGATTTATCTCTGTGATAAGAATTGCATTTTCTTTTTTCTTTTTTTGTGTAAGGGGCATGGGGAGCTGATGGTGTCTTTTCCTCCTTATACCCTGGATGGAATAAAAATATGTGATCTTTGACCATATATGTGGGTTCATACATACTGACTAAGTCATTACATACTGTTTAATAGATTTTGCTTTCTTCTTTTTGCTATGTGGTTGGATGTGGGGGAGCAGGTTTCAATGTCGTAAGTTATTGTTGTTGTGCTTATATACCTCTAAAGCATTTATAAAATTGTCTTGTTATGCAGTGATGAAGGTAAAGTCAGGAAAGTTTTGAAGCTGGAGCCTCTTCCAGACAGTTCCGGTCACTTCTTTAACCTCAGTAATCATCTTTCTTTATTGTATCAATTTTATATTATTTCCTTGCCTGCCATATTGAAGTTGCTGGGGCACCATGAAATATTGGGTTGATTGAGTCCATTACATATTTTGTGAACTGCAAAAAGCTCACACAGTAGTGCGATATTTGGATGGTGTTCAATCTTACTATAATCATTTAAAATAATGACCTATCGGCCCCATTTTTATGCCCATGCCTGCAATATAAATGAAGAAAGTTATTTGTCTTAATATTTGCTCCAGTTCTGACTTTGTTATGGGATTTTTGAAGGTGTTCAAAACAAGCTTCTGAACATGGATGAAAGCATCATTATCCCTATTACAAAAGCAGAGTTAGCAGTTTTGAGCTCTATTTTCAATGTATAGCTCTCTCTCTCTATTACTATCCATCTCTGCTTTTTAATGTGAAAATTTGCATTGCCTTGCCATGATTCTCTAATTGTTCAATGGAAAGATGTTATAGAATAAATGACTGATTATAGAGAAGTAGCAATCAAAATCTGATTGATGCAGTAAACTTTGCAATAATAGTATCTCAACCTTCTTAAGCCTTGAAAATTCCTTTGCCTGGCCAAACTAGGAGCGTCTTTTGGCTTTTGTAGTATGAAGTCTTAGTGGTTTATATATAGATTTTATGCTTGTCTTTTTGAAAGAGAATTTTGAATAGCTCAATTGGCTGTTGGAAAAGTAGTCGGTTATGTTTATTCACTATCGTGATATAGTACTTCAACAAGGGTGTTTTGTACATGTTTCAGATGTTTTCAAAATGCAAATCTTTCTTTTATGCATACAACCTTATTAATATTTTGCTCATTCTGATCGCACTTCTGTTGCTTTTTTCTGTAGTTTATTATGCCATATCTTCTAGGTTGGCATACATTTGCAAACTCCATAAAGCCAGAGGATGCCAGCTTAGTCAATAATGCCAACCCAAGATTCGGAGGAGACTATGAATGGAACAGATAGGGATCACTTTTTGCATGTATTACAACACCCTCACCTTGTGCTGACTTCTTAACTTTGAAATGTGTGAAATCACTTCATCCTGTTAACTGAGATTTGTTTAAGAAATATTGAGCACTTTTGAGTTACAATTCCTTGTTTCTATTGATTTTGTGCGTGTTATGATATTTTGGCTGAAAAAGTAGTAAATCATAATAAATAAAGAATATAAAGCTTTTTTCCCAATGAAAGAATATAAAGCTTCAGGAGAGGATGGTTACATAGCTGCTTTTTATCAAAAGAACTGGTATGTTTCTTTATTAATATCTAGTTTGTTGTTTACTTTGCAGGAAAAAAAAATTATTCCCGGACAAAACCAAAGCCCTTTTATAAAACATTGTGAGAGAATTTTTACTTTCAGTGATGTATTAGAAATTGAATTCTAAATATTTTTCAAGGGCAGGAACATTGTTCCGGTTCTGTCTCTATTTCGCAAATGTGATAGCATGGTAAACAAAACTGAACACAAACACGTACGAACACACCCCAAATTAAAAGCATACAAGAAAATATATAAAAGTTTCTCCAAATCCTTGAGCATAAAATAGTCTTGATCTATAGATCAAAAAATTAAATCCCAAAGTTTAAATTAAATTAACAAACCCATGGAAGAGTCAGCAAAATGATAACTATATAAAAAAGTGAAACCTCCAACAAATTACCAGCTTTGGTCTGGAGGTATATTAAGGTAACTTGGTTGGATCCACACCCCTTTATGGTGACGGATTTCAGATTTTGTATCTACATAAATGAATACACTTTGACTTACCAAACGATAATATTTTGTATGTACATGAATGTTTTCACCTTGAATTGCAAAGCCATATTCACCACTAGAGCGTGTCATTAGCGTTCCGCATGTAGAAATTGAAACATTTGCCTCTAGTCCCAGTTTACTCTTTACATCCATCAACTCCAACCTGTCTTTTTGTATTTCATAGCTCAATTCACCCACTGTAAATTTATACCAGCGTGGAGCTATACTTTGCAGTGTCCATTCTTAGGTATTAGCAGCATCAAAGGTAACTAACTTATCCCTCATGTCAAAAAAATGAAATTTCCCTTCACCAAACACAGCAAAAGTCATTATATCCAAATCAAATCTATCATCCCAAGAAAAAAAATTGTGCTTGGCCCATATGCTATTTCCCCTGCAAAGCAAGTAGAGTTCTAATTCATAAGGATTGCTTCGACTAATCACAACAAGAGTGCAATCTTGCGAAGTGGGAACAGATGAAAATGCTGCAATATGGTCAGATAATTCTGTGAAAGGACAGCTTGGAAGCTCTATTTTTGCTCTGGAAAAGGGGCAAAAGAAGAACATTGAAGCATGTCGAGAGACAAGAAGCCATCCTTCACTGGATGCAAGGCAAGTTGCCCCAACTAGTTCTGGGATGTTGATGGTGTAGATTTTATCTTGGTTGCTTAGCAGGGAACACTGAGAAGAACCTTCCCCATCATCATACAGAAGAAACCAAGGATCAGCTCCAGAACATTTATGCTTAGCTTTTGAAGAAGCATTGTGCCAATCTTTGCAAACACCACGGAAACACAGAAAATCAATCAGTCCTAGACCATCCGCAATTGGTATGAGCAGGTCTTCAGGCAGATTTGACCACTGCACTTTTTGCATTTTATTCTGCATCTGGTAGAATCATATCATAGGTGAATGAATATGTTTGTCTCATTTAACATAATATGTTGTAGAGAGAAAATTAATAAAACAACATTAACATCAACATCACCTTTATCCCAAATTAATTGGGGTCAGTGATAGATGAACCCACATGAAAGATATAAAATAAAATAAAAATAAAATAAAATATATATTATATTATTTATATTATTTTTATATTTTTTCTACAATTTTATATCTTTCATGTGGGTTATCTATCACTGACCCCAATTAATTTGGGATAAAGGTGATTATGATGTTAACATAAGATATACAACATATATTATGTTAAATGAGATTAATAAAACCCATAACATATTCATTCTTGTCTCTTTTTCTTACCTATGATATGATTCTACCAGATGCAGAATAAAATGCAAAAAGTGCAGTGGTCAAATCTGCCTGAAGACCTGCTCATACCAATTGCGGATGGTCTAGGACTAATTGATTTTCTGTGTTTCCGTGGTGTTTGCAAAGATTGGCACAATGCTTCTTCAAAAGCTAAGCATAAATGTTCTGGAGCTGATCCTTGGTTTCTTCTGTATGATGATGGGGAAGGTTCTTCAGTGTTCCCTGCTAAGCAACCAAGATAAAATCTACACCATCAACATCCCAGAACTAGTTGGGGCAACTTGCCTTGCATCCAGTGAAGGATGGCTTCTTGTCTCTCGACATGATTCAATGTTCTTCTTTTGCCCCTTTTCCAGAGCAAAAATAGAGCTTCCAAGCTGTCCTTTCACAGAATTATCTGACCATATTGCAGCATTTTCATCTGTTCCCACTTCGCAAGATTGCACTCTTGCTGTGATTAGTCGAAGCAATCCTTATGAATTAGAACTCTACTTGCTTTGCAGGGGGAATAGCATATGGGCCAAGCACAATTTTTTTTCTTGGGATGATAGATTTGATTTGGATATAATGACTTTTGCTGTGTTTGGTGAAGGGAAATTTCATTTTTTTGACATGAGGGATAAGTTAGTTACCTTTGATGCTGCTAAGACCCAAGAATGGACACTGCAAAGTATAGCTCCACGCTGGTATAAATTTACAGTGGGTGAATTGAGCTATGAAATACAAAAAGACAGGTTGGAGTTGATGGATGTAAAGAGTAAACTGGGACTAGAGGCAAATGTTTCAATTTCTACATGCGGAACGCTAATGACATGCTCTAGTGGTGAATATGGCTTTGCAATTCAAGGTGAAAACATTCATGTACATACAAAATATTATCTCTTGGTAAGTCAAGGTGTATTCATTTATGTAGATACAAAATCTGAAATCCGTCACCATAAAGGGGTGTGGATCCAACCAAGTTACCTTAATATACCTCCAGACCAAAGCTGGTAATTTGTTGGAGGTTTCACTTTTTTATATAGTTATCATTTTGCTGACTCTTCCATGGGTTTGTTAATTTAATTTAAACTTTGGGATTTAATTTTTTGATCTATAGATCAAGACTATTTTATGCTCAAGGATTTGGAGAAACTTTTATATATTTTCTTGTATGCTTTTAATTTGGGGTGTGTTCGTACGTGTTTGTGTTCAGTTTTGTTTACCATGCTATCACATTTGCGAAATAGAGACAGAACCGGAACAATGTTCCTGCCCTTGAAAAATATTTAGAATTCAATTTCTAATACATCACTGAAAGTAAAAATTCTCTCACAATGTTTTATAAAAGGGCTTTGGTTTTGTCCGTTTTGTCCGGGAATAATTTTTTTTTCCTGCAAAGTAAACAACAAACTAGATATTAATAAAGAAACATACCAGTTCTTTTGATAAAAAGCAGCTATGTAACCATCCTCTCCTGAAGCTTTATATTCTTTCATTGGGAAAAAAGCTTTATATTCTTTATTTATTATGATTTACTACTTTTTCAGCCAAAATATCATAACACGCACAAAATCAATAGAAACAAGGAATTGTAACTCAAAAGTGCTCAATATTTCTTAAACAAATCTCAGTTAACAGGATGAAGTGATTTCACACATTTCAAAGTTAAGAAGTTAGCACAAGGTGAGGGTGTTGTAATACATGCAAAAAGTGATCCCTATCTGTTCCATTCATAGTCTCCTCCGAATCTTGGGTTGGCATTGTTGACTAAGCTTGCATCCTCTGGCTTTATGGAGTTTGCAAATGTATGCCAACCTAGAAGATATGGCATAATAAACTACAGAAAAAAGCAACAGAAGTGCGATCAGAATGAGCAAAATATTAATAAGGTTGTATGCATAAAAGAAAGATTTGCATTTTGAAAGCATTTGAAACATGTACAAAACACCCTTGTTGAAGTACTATATCACTATAGTGAATAAACATAACCGGACTACTTTTCCAACAGCCAATTGAGCTATTCAAAATTCTCTTTCAAAAAGACAAGCATAAAATCTATATATAAACCACTAAGACTTCATACTACAAAAGCCAAAAGACGCTCCTAGTTTGGCCAGGCAAAGGAATTTTCAAGGCTTAAGAAGGTTGAGATACTATTATTGCAAAGTTTACTGCATCAATCAGATTTTGATTGCTACTTCTCTATAATCAGTCATTTATTCTATAACATCTTTCCATTGAACAATTAGAGAATCATGGCAATGCAAATTTTCACATTAAAAAGCAAAGATAGATAGTAATAGAGAGAGAGCTATACATTGAAAATAGAGCTCAAAACAGCTAACTCTGCTTTTGTAATAGGGATAATGATGCTTTCATCCATGTTCAGAAGCCTGTTTTGAACACCTTCAAAAATCCCATAACAAAGTCAGAACTGGAGCAAATATTAAGACAATTAACTTTCTTCATTTATATTGCAGGCATGGGCATAAAAATGGGGCCGATAGGTCATTATTTTAAATGATTATAGTAAGATTAAACACCATCCAAATATCGCACTACTGTGTGAGCTTTTTGCAGTTCACAAAATATGTAATGGACTCAATCAACCCAATATTTCATGGTGCCCCAGCAACTTCAATATGGCAGGCAAGGAAATAATATAAAATTGATACAATAAAGAAAGATGATTACTGAGGTTAAAGAAGTGACCGGAACTGTCTGGAAGAGGCTCCAGCTTCAAAACTTTCCTGACTTTACCTTCATCACTGCATAACAAGACAATTTTATAAATGCTTTAGAGGTATATAAGCACAACAACAATAACTTACGACATTGAAACCTGCTCCCCCACATCCAACCACATAGCAAAAAGAAGAAAGCAAAATCTATTAAACAGTATGTAATGACTTAGTCAGTATGTATGAACCCACATATATGGTCAAAGATCACATATTTTTATTCCATCCAGGGTATAAGGAGGAAAAGACACCATCAGCTCCCCATGCCCCTTACACAAAAAAAGAAAAAAGAAAATGCAATTCTTATCACAGAGATAAATCAAGAAATCACCAGAGATATTCTAAAATGTTAAGCCCATTACAGATTTACATTTTACAATAATTAGAAGGCATTGAGTAGAAACTACCTTTTTCCCTTCAAAGGATCATGAAAAAATTCACAAGACTCCCTTGCTCCAAGGCTAATCACACTTCCCATTTCACCTACTGATAACGAGAACACCTGCACTCAAGCAAAATGACAATGACCTCATATTTAAACTATAAGATCAAGTGACTAACTCTACCAGAATAAAAAATTCAACGAAATGACTAATTCATTTCTCACTGGACAGGACGACATTTAACTCAGTTGGGTTCACAACGTACAGAAGCATGAAGACAATGTAAACCAGGAAACTAGGATCATCAAGTTATTGCTGGTAAAAGCATATATGCAAAGTGTGTGTTGGATTAGCTTAAGAGGAGAATAAAAGAGTCTAAAATTTTTAATAACTACCCCGCGAAAAAAAAATAAAAAAATTCAAAACTAGAGAGATCAAAATGCCAAACTCACTCAGGTTTTGTCAGAGAAAAAGGTACTCTAAGAGAACTACTCTCAACAGTTCAAATTTGACCTAAACTTCAGCACATAAGAACTTCTAGTTTTGACATACAATAATAACATAGATATTACCCTCAAATTACAGAAGAAGCATAACTCACCTGTTTTCTATTCCAATCATATTGGCGGGAAGCAACAGCAGGTGCAAACTGAAGCAGCACATAACCTTCCCTAGATATTTTGAATGCCCCTGACTGAAAAAATGCACCAAAATCTTCCACAGTTAAACATTCAATTCACAACTTCCATGAAACAATTCCAGAATGATTACAGCACATCCAATGATAACCACCGTCAAAAAAAAAAAAAAAACATACATCGAGTGGGGCGAAATCCGGGGGTCTAGGAGTCACTGAGAGTGCAGCCTTCCCTTTGTAAATGGTGTGACCAACATAAACCCTAGGTGGCAAAGCTCCAACTAAACACACATAAGCAAACAATAGCCATCAAACTAGAAAGCAAATGAGTGCATTAAACAACACAAAACCCTATGAAAATTTCTTAACTTACCCACCATTCTGTAGTTGTTATTGACAAAATATATAGCATAAAAATCTGTTCTTTTTTTTTTTTCCCCAACAACTAAAATAAAAGTTTCAAATGGGAAAATCAAGCCTCAACCTGGTTGCAGAGAAACCCAAGAGTTGCTTTTTCCTAAATATTACTAAGATACCAAAAATATAAAAATCAGGCTTTATTATCTCAGCAACCACACAGGCTTTCAGAAACCAAACAAAAATGGAATTGAGGGGTTGAGGAAAAACAAAACAAAACAAAAAAAAAAGGAAGAAAAGGAAAGAGGGTAAGAAAAAAGTACCTGAAGCAGTGGAGGTTGCAGCTTGTGGTGTGGAGGAAAAGGTTTTCTGATCAAAGAGTTCTGATTGGCGGCATCTGATTGGTTTAGTGACTGTGAGGGGTTCAGAAGAAAGGTTGAAAGGAAAAGACTTTGGAGAGAAAGAGTGGTTTGGACACTGCTTGAGTGAAGAAGAAGAAGATGAAGATAGTGATGGCAGTGAGTGTAGCTTCAACTGCAAAACCAACATCTTCACCCCTCTCTCTCTATCTTCTCTCTGCTTTTGTGTCTGCCTCTTCAATTGCTTCTGTATTTCCCGGTTTTTGTTCCGTTTGATGCTATGATGTTTTGGTTTGGTCTCAATGAGTAAAATAAGGTGTAATAAAAACTCACAAATATTTGCTTAAAAAAGTTAAATATGCTCAATTTTGTGATTAAATGGTAACTTTCACGGTAAAATAGTATTCTGTTTATTAATAATATATGAAAACGGGATTTATTAAAATATGTCCTTATTTTTTTTTGGTAAATGAAAGGCTAAACACCCAAAACAATCACACAACTAGTCTACCACTAAAATGCGATCTCCCCCGACAGAAGAAAGAAAGATCATTTAAATATAACAAATAAATTCCAGTAGGAGGAGTCTCACATAAAATTTTATCAACTTCCTGCTCAGCATCCACAATGTAATTAGTCATCTGTGTTACTCTTTTGATAAATATGACTAAACTTAATTCTCCAATCTTTCTATGCATGTCCGTATCCGAGTGATCAGATGACCCTCATGGTAGGGTGATCCTTTTTTCGACGGATGCTCCTATTATACTCGTAGTATCTGAAGGATGAGAACCAACTATGTAGCATCTACATCGAGAATTCAAGTATTGTCTTCGTTATTAGTCCGATTCGTGTAGGAACTATCCTTAATAACGAACTTGCAAAATAATTTTTTTTTTTCATAAAGGTATTTGTTGTTCCTGACTCTGCTGCACCAATTTTGGTGAGCACAAAAATAACACTCTTTGAATCACTCTCGATCTCAATATGATATAGCCTTCACTCCATACAATTTCCAACCCATGAAAAATTTCCCACAATTCAACTTTAAAATCTGAACAAAAACTGAGTTTAAAGGCAAATCCTTTTATCCAATTACCAAAAGAGTTTTGAATAATGCCTCCACACGCACATGGTCCTGGATTTCCTCCACCAGCACCGAAAATATGTCCTTATTGAATGTTAAGACATTAAAGTATTTTTAGTACTCTCCACGAATTACTTAAATAAACAAGTATTAAATGTTTTTTAGATTTCAAGATAGTGAATATTTCTTTTCAATTAATAGTAAAGAAAATCACAAGTTGGGTTGACTTAGTTGGTGACGTGAAACGATAAGAATTCCCCTCGCTAGACAAAGTACTTGTGAATGATAGATTTAGAACATCACTACTCTCTAAAAAGCTAAATATCAATTTAAATTTTTTAATTTTATTGTAAATTTTTTTTCTCATATTCATATTAAAGTAAATTGATTTTACTTTTATTTTTTTTCACAATAAAACTCACTCATTTTTATAATAAAAAAATTAATAATAAAAAGCAAAAATATTTTTCCCCACTCCATTTCGCGTTCTGACATATCCCTCCACAGAGCAACCAAACATGAATCTCTTGCTTTTGCTTCATGCCAACACTAACACCACCCTTGTATTTATTTATTTATTTTTCTATTTTATTGTCATAAACCATAAATTAGTAGTTTTATTCAAATGAATTTTGGGTTCTTGCTTGTCTGAATTTTCTGCAGCATTGTAATGAAAATATGCTGTCTATTAAGGTTTAGCTGCGCCTTATGCTCAGTTCACTCAGCATATATAGAGAAACTTGTACTCTTTTGTGTCTGGGGTTTTGAGAAAACAAGAGCTAGCTTTAAGCAAAACAATGGTTTTGGATTTTTTACCATGATTGAGTCAGTTTATAGAGGTCCACTTAGTAAAGCATTACATGAAATTAGCAATATTTTTGTACATCTGGATGTTGTTGCCAATGCCAATACTTCTATAAAGAATTTTGGGATACACCACCCCAAAAGCAAGCTCAAAGGGTGGGAGTACCCAAGGTCTTATAAAGGTCACATTAGTTGCACATATAACCAATGTAGGACTATATATCTCAACATGCCCCCTCACACAAGAGCCCATTGGGCTTGAAGAGTGGATGACGCAACAGGCCCAACCTAACTGTGCTAAGAGAGTCCACAAGAGAAAGTGGAGGACGGCGAGGCTCTGATACCATGAAAAGAACCTTGGTTGTATGTGCAACTATTGTGGCCTTTATAAGATCTTGGGCACTATATATCTGTACAACTTCAGTTTGTTACATGTGTCCAATTCCCAACCACCCTGAAAGTATCATTCTTTTTTTTTTTTTTTTTTTTTCGGGTCTTTCTCATATAAAAAGATTAAGCTATTTGGTGTGGTTAATTGCAAACTTCATGCAATAATACTCAATTTTTGAAATTACTCAAAATGCAGATTAAGATTTGGATGTTGATAAGATTGCTCCAAATTAGATATTTAATGAAGAAGGGTGGTTCCTTTGTGCAGAGTGTCCAGCAAAGCTAAGTCTCATACACCAGAAACAAGGTCCTGATTTGGTCCAAATGGACAGTATATAAGAGAGTTACCATGTCCAAGTTGCGGGAGAAGGGGTTATACTCCTTGTACAGTGTGTGGAATTGAAAGATCAAGATCAAACTGTCCAATATGTAATGGAAAGGTACTTCCCTTCATAATTATATTTGTTTACTCAATGAAGCAGAATTTCAACTTTGTCTTAGGAGGGTTTAATGACTTAGATCATTTGTGCCACGAATACCCAACTTGCCTCTGAAAAGCTAGGATCATCAATTTTTTGTAAACGTGGTTGTCTTACATGCCCCTTTTCCATCTAAGACAGCTTGAAATTAATTCATATCTGATTTGAATTTATCTTTTTTAAGTTTGCAAATATGTATTCTCTGGGTAATGTTGTGTACAAGAGTGACAATAGAGGTTTTACCGTGAGTTGACTCGTGACACAATTGGTCAAAAGACATGTTTCAGTCCGCAAATCTAAATGGATCATGTATTTTCGTGAGGGGTTAACAACGTGTCAACTAGGGATTATTTTTTATGATTTGGTAATTACTGGTATAAAATATAAGGGAAGGATATTGTAACAACCAAGTTTGTGTTACTACCACAACCAAATTAAATCTATCTCTTATCTCTTATCTGTTTTATTTTTTTTATTATTTGTGTTTTAGTTGGAATAATTTTTTAATTTATAAAATAATCTATAATTGAATTTAAACGAACCAATTCTCCCTCTTTTAATTTGCTTTCTAAAGATTTTTAATGTGTTAATAATTGAGATGAACATAATAAGTTTTAAAAAATAAAATAAAAACAAAATGAAATATAATTTTGAGACTAAATTTAAAACTCAAATAATATTTTTTGGAAAAGTATTTCTCCGAGAGAAAGTTAACAACTTCATTCTGGGATTGTAAAATTAAAAAATTATAATGATAAAGACTAATATAACCCTACAATATATTAAAATTATAAAAATACATTGATTTTCGTCCTAAAACGATATCATTTTAAATTTACCGGAAATAACTTTTCTCCATTGACCGGAGAAATCTTTTATCCATATTTTTTAAGCTTTAATGTTTCTAAAGTGAAGGTAGATAAGTTATCTACATTTGCTCCCAAAACGACGTCATTTTATGTTGAAAAATTAAAAAATTATAATGAAAAAGACTATTATAACCCTGAAAAAATTATAATTACAAAAATACCTTAATTTCCGCATCAAAACGACATCGTTTTGAGCTTACTATAAATGAGTTATCTACATTGACTTGGAAAAAGCGAACCCTCCTTTTTAATCAAAACTTTACACTTACACACATACAAATGGATGATATGTAAATGGGAAATCATTTTCTCATATTGTTGGAGAGTATTTTCTCATGTTGTGACTTGTGAGACATCGAAATTTGTGCTATTTTTTTTTTTAATTTTTTAACAAGTGGTGGGACCTATCACTTGTTGTGTCTATAACATGATAGATGTTATCTCATGTGAAATGAGAAGAAAAAAAAAACCCTATGTAAATATATGTGCTGTAGATAAATAATTTCTAAAAAAATATATGAAATCCATAAAAATAAAAGAAAAAGCTTTTATTTATTTTTTCTTCCAAAAAAGGAGCACACTAGTGTAGTGTGTTCAAAGGCGTATGGTAGTAAGTTGATAGTAGAAAATTTTGGTAATAAGAATATCCCTCCTCTTATATGTATACTGAAAATAGAAAATTAACAAAACTGATAGCGGCCTAAATCATTCGATTGGGAGAAGTAAAAATAGAAAAATAAAAAATGAAGAGGTAAAGTTAAATATGAGTGAGGATATTCTTACAACTAGAAAAGTTTACTACCAACTCACTACTTCCATAATTAACATTGGATCAAAAAAACTTTTTAACCTTCTCTCCTTATCCTATCCGATGATAATTACGAAGGTAGTGAGTTGGTAATTGATCTTTTTGATATTTACAAGGTATTTGTAGAGGGATAGTAGTTTGCGTACCATCTGCATTGTCTTAACCTTCTTCTTTCCACCTCTTGAGGATGATCCTTCAGTGTTGCCCAGATCCTGTAAATCTGTATTTCCAGATACCATGCTTCCAGGAACTTTCTGGCTAAATAGTGGCCGCACGAATATGCACAGCACGAAGGAGTGATCTGCAGGTCCGACGAGGAAGATAGAGTGAGAATCGAAACCCAGATCGAAGAAGAAGGGTGAAATAAGGGTGCTAGGTTAAAAGGGGCGAAAGTTGAAAGCAAAATAGAATTAGGGTTCGAAGACCCAAACCTGAATTTCTTGCTCGGCGGCGAACAAGGCGGTGGACTTCGACGAGGGAAATATTTATTATGTTACAAGACCACTCAATGATTTGGTGCTCCTCTCACAACACTGATTTTTTTCTTTCCCTTTTTATCCTGCTATTTTTTTTTTTCTTCTCCAATTTTATCCTCTCATTTAAACTAAGAGACCACCTGAAAGATGGTGGTCCCGGTCCACCATAAATTCTCTCGGGAAAGGGAGGGCCAACTTAAGGGAGAGAGATGGGCTTTTTGACCACGGTAGGCCTTTGTTAATAATTATTTATTGAATTGTCCTCGTTTATAAACTATTTTGAAATATTAATCCTTCAAACAAACATAACACCCGTCGTCCCTAGTTGGCCGTTGAACACGAAACCTACCCGATACCCATCCATATCCGGGTATTTTTTAAAAAAATCAACCCTACCCGAGTGTGGATGGGTACCCGGGTAGGTTTTAAAAAACCTCATTCTATTAACGAAATCTACCGGGTATAGGAGGTTATTTGAAGTGGACCGGGACCACCATTTTTAGGTGATCCTTTAGTGTAAATAGGAGGGTAAAATGGGGAAAGTGGAAAAATAATAGGAGTAAAAAAGAAAAGAGAAAATTAATGTTGTGAGAGGAAGTACCAAAAAATTCAGTGGTCATGGAGCATATTAAATATTTTCCCGGTATAGATTCTATGCTTGTCGTTTTGAAAGAGAATTTTGAATAGCTCAATTGGCTGTTGGAAAAGTAGTCCGGTTATGTTTATTCACTATATGATATAGTACTTCAACAAGGGTGTTTTGTACATGTTTCAAATGCTTTCAAAATGCAAATCTTTCTTTTATGCATACAACCTTATTAATATTTTGCTCATTCTGATCGCACTTCTGTTGCTTTTTTCTGTAGTTTATTATGCCATATCTTCTAGGTTGGCATACATTTGCAAACTCCATAAAGCCAGAGGATGCCAGCTTAGTCAATAATGCCAACCCAAGATTCGGAGGAGACTATGAATGGAACAGATAGGGATCACTTTTTGCCTGTATTACAACACACTCACCTTGTGCACACTTCTTAACTTTGAAATGTGTTAAATCACTTCATCCTGTTAACTGAGATTTGTTTAAGAAATATTGAGATAGTATTGAACACACACTTTTGAGTTACAATTCCTTGTTTCTATTGATTCTGTGCGTGTTATGATATTTTGGCTGAAAAAGTAGTAAATCATAATAAAAAGATTTAGTGCATTCAAATTAGATTTAGTGCGTTCAAATTGACATAGTAAATTTCAAATCATGAAGTTCATAAATTAAGAAATTTAGTGCATTCAAATTAGATTTATTATGTCAATCATATTATTAATTTTGTAATGTTCATTTATTAACTGTGATAATTATCTATTAATTAATCTTTTGATTCACTTACTATCAAGAAAGCACGGACACGCGTCCAACACGTGGTCAATATTTGGGAACACGCGGTCAACTCTCCGACACGTTTTTCCGACACGCAGTCAATCTTTTAGGATACGTGGTCAACGCTAGGACACTTTTTTTTTTTAAATCTTAATTTTTTTTTTAAATCTTAGATTTTTTTATTTTTTTTTATAAACAATCTTAATTTTATTTTGTTAAGTAAATATAAAAGAAATAATTTATAAATTGATTTTTTTCTGTTATGAAATTTGACATGAAAAATTAACAAAGTACGAAAAATTACTTATATTTATATTTAAGTTATGAAATTTAAATATTTGATTGATTATATGACTTATTATGAACTCTTATATATATTAAATATAAATTATATTATATATATTAAAAAATTTATTTAATATCAAAACGTGTCCCAACGTGTCAAAATATGACATTTTTTAGAATTAACGTGTCGGCGTGTCGTGTCGTGTCCCGTATCTCGTGTCCGTATCCGTACATTATAGCTTACTATATCCAAAGAAGGTGCATTAAGTTTAACCATTTTAAATAACATTAGTCTTTTTTTTTGGTATAAGTAATAAGGAGTTTCTCTTTCTTAATCAGAAATCTGGTCTACGTTCAACCTCTTATGTAGTTCTGACACTGTTCAAACCATAATAGTTGGGTTGCGCATGGACTGGTTGGGTAAAAAATATCAATGTTTCAATTACATGAAGTAAAAGAAAATATCCTAAAAAGTGGATGTAATTAATTACGGCTTGTCATTCTCTATCAACATATTTTCATCATAATTAATTACGGCTTGTCATTCTCTATCATCATATTTTATTACCTTTTTTTTTTTATCTATCTCATTCTCTTTCTTAAAATGACACAATTTTATATCCTTTCAAATGACACATGTTTTACTCTTATGCTTGTTATGGATCTGTGTCATAAACCCGGACTAAGACCCACGTGAGCCGGCTTACCTCATCAACCCGGTAAGAAGGTCCACACTAACGGGCCCATCTCATCAACCCGGAGTACTCCATCGAATATTCCCAATAGGTACCTGAAACGGACCGTACTTATGGAGACGTAACGTTTGGTACGTTACCTCCAGTAACGGCCGACAAGGCTATAATGGCCCCGCGCCATTACAGCTCAGCTACACAATTCAAATCAGAGGCAGCCCTTATAAATAAGAGGGCTCCTTGACGATACAACACACATGATTCATTACTTTCACCACACTATCACCACATTCACATTCTTTGCAGTGTGATCAAGCTAGGCATAGGGATATCTCCTCAATAGATACCCCTAGTCAAGGCTATACGATTCAAAGCGACCAATCAACCTGATAAAGGTTGAACATCTCTGTCCACATGACAGAACAATGCTATTGCGAAATCTACGATTGTATTATTTTTTTTTTATTTGTGATAACTGTTGCTCATAATACAATATCAACGCAATCTTGACACGTGGAGAAGGTGAAAATACTAAAATATG
Source organism: Gastrolobium villosum (assembly GCA_032173675.1). NCBI lineage: Eukaryota > Viridiplantae > Streptophyta > Magnoliopsida > Fabales > Fabaceae > Gastrolobium > Gastrolobium villosum. The sequence goes on from JAVKPL010009286.1 coordinate 17,557, forward strand.
GTCAGATAATTCTGAAAAAGGATAATTTCATAGAATTTTTTTTTTTTTGAATATAGGAAAAATAAGAATATTAAGCCTTCTTGAAAGAGAAGCAGCCATCCTCCACTAGAAGCAAAGCAAGTTGCCCCATCCTTTCATTTCGTGACATATATTGTTAAAATCAAAGTCGAAAGGTTAAGTTACAGTTAATGATTGATGTATTGATAAGTAGGAGAAACTGAGAAAGGATTAACACGAAACAAAAATGATTGATGTATTGATGCTTAAAAAGAAAATTTTCAAACCACTTGAAATATTACTCAAGAGCGGAACGAGAATTAGAATTTTCGGGGAACAAAATAAATTTTCAAGGCTCAAAACTATATTTTTATAAAACATATTATGAGAGCATTTTTACTTTTAATGATGCATTAGGAACGTTGTTCCGGTTATGACATTACAATAGAGGGTTTATCATTTATCAGTTAACATAACCACAAAAATTTTTCTACACACACAACATTTTGGGGGCCCGCAGCAAAAAAAAAAACAATCCCGGCACGTAAAATGAATCTCTATAACATAATACAATCACTTTTCTTACAACATAACTCTTATAAAACCCTACAATAAAGCATTCTAGGGAAAAGTTCTCAAAGTCCATGATTTGCTTTAGAATCACCTATGCTCATGTGATTTTTTTATCACATATGTCCATGTGCGTTGTACAAAAATAAAAAATCACAAGGGTATATGTGATAAAAAAACATACCCTTTACAAACCACAGGGACGTATGTGATAAAAAAATTTCATAGGAACATAGGTGATTCTGAAGCAAACCACATGGATATTGGTGAACTTTTCCCAATAATCTATTTCGCAAATGTTAACATTACAAATAGAAGTAAACACAAACGCGTACCAACACACCCCAAATTAAAAGCATACAAGAAAATGGGACAAAATCCGTTTACAAACGGATCAGCTCCAGAACATTTATGCGAACATTTATGCTTAGCTTTTGAAGAAGCATTGTGCCAATCTTTGCAAACACCACGCAAGCACAGAAAATCAATCAGTCCTAGACCATCCGCAATTGGTATGAGCAGGTCTTCAGGCAAATTTGAGCACTGCACTATTTGCATTTTATTCTGCCTCTGGTAGAATCATATCATAGGTAAGAAAAAGAGACAAGAATGAATATGTTATATATTAATGTTTTGTGAAGTGATACGAAATAGAAAACATTCATCCCTATTTACATTAAATAAAAAATTCTTAAAATAAAGAAATAATTTATGAAATTTAAACAAATAAAGAAACTAATCCTAACAAATCCTCTGACATACTCTAATTAGATGTTATATGTATAATCTTAATATTACAAAGATATTCTAAAAATTCTAACACATATGACTTCTTGATATTCCAATTTGCTTCACGGAACTGTGCAAATAGGTTTATACTTTATATGTATACTGAAAATATAAAATTAGCAAAACTAATAGCAGCATAATTCATTTATGCACAAGACCCTCAAGTGAATCATGCATTTCTGGTAAAAATTAATCAAACCTAATAAGAATAAGATTGAGCTTGGGAGAAGTAAAAATAGAAAAGTAAAAAATGAAGAGGTAAAATTAAATATTTACAATGTATTTGTAGAGGGATAGTAGTTTGCATACTATCTGCATTTTCTTATTTCTACCAAGCATATCATAAGGCTTATCAATGAATTGTCAATGGAAACTTGCTTGATGAGAGTAAATATGAGAACAATGACCAATAAGTGCTTGGCCGAGTTTAAAACTCACCACCTACTATTTCTATAAGTAATTGCAAAATGGCTGGCAGACTCTTTTAATACACAATGTAACACATACAAAAATGTTCAATTTCACTTTGATTAATTGATTCTAACAAATCTCAACTCTAAAAATCACCTTTACAAATATCTGATGTGAGGGTGAAATGAAGGTAATGTTTATATGCAATCTTACTCTTACATATTTATAAAGAGATTATATATTTGCAAAAAAATTATTTCCACAATTCGAACTCATAATCATTCAATCAATTTTTTTTAACCATTATTTCAAGCTCTTTACCACTATTAGAGAATTTTTTTTTAATTTATTTATTTTTAAAAAATGTCTCTAACAAATCAAAATGGAAAAGTGTGAAGAGTCACTGTTGGATAAATAAATTTTAGGGATCAAATTTATTTTTTTGGTAAGCAGGGATCAAATTTTCTAAAGAATAATATCACATGACGACTAAAATAAATTGGAAATTTGTATATAAAAAAAATTGAAAAAAAAATTAAGAGCTCAAATAGGGTTTATCAATTTAAAATAGGCAAATGATGGCAACTCTATAAACAAATCGTTTATTTCAAACAAATATACAGCAAAATAAAAATAAAAATTATTGAACAGTGAATATATTGTTGGAGGTTATGAGTTTGAGAGAGAAGGGTTTAGAGGTGCTTGAAGTATTACACCAAGAAACATCAAGTTTGGAATGCTCAACAATGTTACCTCAAGCTTGGGAAACTCTAGATATAATGCAAGCTATTGGGCTCCAGCCCATATAGACCCAAATAACCATGCTTTCACCTATTGGGCTTATATGTGAACATATTATTGGATTATATTATTAATACATCCAACAATCTCCTCCTATGTTCACCATATAGCACAATCAAAGAGTGATCAATATAATGTTCAAACAAATATGAATCATTCATATCCAGTCCAAGACAATTAACTCGGATCAATCAAAGAGTTCTATCGGTAAAATATTAAACTCAATCGTCATTTTCAATCTAAATAAATAAATCATCATTATCATGAATCTGTTCTGAGACCAACATACCAAAGTAAATATTTAGAGTTTTAGATTCAATCTAAACTCATCCAAATCCCAACATCCAAAATAAGTCTCAAAATCAGTTCACAATCAACAATGTTCATAAACTAAAGATAGCAAAATGTAAGTCTCAAATAAATGGACTCCATCAAAATGGGCAATAGCGGGTGAACTGCCAAGTCCCCACATACTCTAAATGATATATTCATTCATCAAGGAGGTGATCTTAGTCAAGATCCCTCTCATTAAGCTCTCCTCCATCTCTGCCATCCTCTGTAGATATCAAGTATGAATTTCATATTATTATGAATTCAATCGGTTGAATAATCTACCAAAGATGTCTAGTTCTACTAAAAGAACTTAGCATCTTTTCATCAGGCAAAGAAGAACATATATTAATGTCATAAACCATCGCAATATTATGTTCATAAGCATCAAGCCAGTTTCATAAATTATGAACAAGGCCTAAACAGTTTGTTTTGCAAAGAGCCATCAACTTAAGTCTATTTGTAAGAGAATAACTATTGTCTAGTTTCAATGAACAGAACCAATAGTCAAATTACTTACAATAACCTAGTCATGTGATGTCAAGTTTCAATTAAGAACATGACCCATACGCTTCTTATGCAAACAATTATTTCAATGTTTCAATTTGGAATGTCACAATTATTGATTCCTCAAAGTTAAATAATCTAGCATCAAGTTTGGAATGAGATCATTTAACCAAAAGGATGGTCCAACCTAGTTAGATTGTATTATCAAGTTTGGAATAACACAAGTTTCCCAGGTAGAACCTTTGAATCAGGTTCAAGTTATCTTCATCAAGTTTGGAATGAGACAACTTACCCTTTTCAAATTAATCAGCAACCATGAACATCGATGAAACATATTAATAGTGCTTATCATTTTGGCCAACAAAAGAAAGATTCGATAATTCAAAACACACCATGAAAAGGTAAGTAAATGGTAATTAAGACTTGTCTATATAGTCTTTAACCCCACTTCCCCCACTGTTTTGAATAATCTATTTTTAGGCATATCTTTTGTGAGAGCATCAGCCAAGTTATCCTTCGATCTCACATCAATCAAGGTGATAAATCTCATTTTCTCATATAATTCAACAATGCATATAATTCAACAATGCATGTCTCAATCTTACATGTCTTCTCTTTGAATTAAAGAGAGCATTTTTAACAACTTGGACATGTGCTTTATTATCACAAAATAGGCTTAAAGAATTAATCTTTAGCCGAGTCAAAGGAATATCCATAATCAGATTCTTTATCCACTTTGCCTCTTCATCGGCTAAGGCTAAAGCAAAAAGTTCTGATTCCATAGACGACAATGCAATACAAGTCTATCTTTTGGATTTCCAAGCAATAGTAGCTCCACCCAAAGTGAATACATATCCACTGGTGAACTTACTATTTCTGATTTCTCAACACCATGACGTACAAGAATATTAATCCACAATTGAAGGATAAATAGAGTAGTGTAGAGCATAATCTTTAATACCTTTAAGATATCGCATCACCTTATCGAGGGCATCCTAATGCTCTCTTTTTTTAGTACAAATCCCAATGCTCTTTACTAGGATTACTAGTGAAATGACTCAGCATGACAACTGTAAAGGCTATGTCAGGTCTAGTGCAACTTGCAACATATATGAGACTACCAATCAGTTTTGAATACTTTAACTGATCCACACTGGTCCCTTCATGAGAACTCAATCTTTATTATAATCACATGGTGTCTCATTCAGTTTGCACACACTGGTCACTTCTTAATGATTTTATTTTGTTTTCCTAAAATTATAAATGCAACTGGGCTATTTTTTGAATGAAATTTAAAAAGAGTTTTTAGGGTTTAATGAAGGTTAAAGTGGAGAATCCTTTTATAATAATATGAATATAGTATAGTATAAATATAAATGATATGATAACTTTGTAACAAAGTTAAACTATTGGTTTGTGATGTAAACCATTGTCAAAATCGATTAATATTAGATGGGACTTATGAATTATATTTTGCAACGATTATGGAATACAAATATTAAATAATTTAAATACAAACAGCTTGAATTTAATGCAAGATAAAAAAACGCATATAATTCTCCATTGAATGATATCTGATAAACTTAATCCTCACGTTTAATGATAATAAACCAAAATTTTAAATACCAAACCATAAGCTATGGCTTTTGTTTGGTATTTTTACTCTTTTACCCCTCATTAATTATTTAATAATTATTTTAACCCTCACTCATAACTATCTATCAATCTGTCTCTCTTTAGTCGATTAAGCCAAAAATTTAATCGATTAAATGGTCAAAATAGCCAAAAATCGTTGACATGAAGATTTAGTCGATTAAATCTCCCTATTTAATCGATTAAATCACTCATACAAAAGGTTGTTCTTCTGATAAAGAGGAAGATTTAATCGATTAAGTTGAAGAATTAATCGATTAAATCTTCATTTGACCATTTAATCAATTAAAGAGGGACAGATTGGTAAATAGTTTGGAATCAGAGGCAAAATGATTATTAAATAATTAATGAGGGGCAAAAGGGTGAAAAAGCCCTTTTGTTCTTATATACCTTTAATGTATTTCCAAAATTGTCTTGTTATGCGCTAGCGATGAAGGTAAAGTCGAAGAAGTCTTGAACTTTTCACCAAAAAACAAAAAAAGTCTTGAACATGAATCGTCTTCCTAATCATTCTGGTCACTTCTTTAACATAAGTAAATATCTTTCTTCATGAACCTTTGTTGTTATTATTGTGTCATTTATATTATTTTATTTATTCTTGCGGTGCTTTATTTTACATATGCTATTAGTCAAGGTAAATTTATTGGATAGTGTTGCATTTTTGGTCTCTCCTTTAACATAAGCAAGCATTCATAGCATCTAGGAAAGATTATGCGCTGCTTCAGTTTGCACATGTTGTTAGTCTGGGCAAATGATTGGGATAAAAAGCAAGTGGGTTATGCTTCTTCTGTGAGTTGAGGTAGATATTCATGTTATCATATCATTTGCCTTCACTGAAATTTATGATTATGTTGGACTTTGTCACTAGGTTTTATAGTTTAAAATGTGAAGTCATTGTCATTTTGCTTAATTGCAGGTGTTCCCGTTATCAGTGGCTGACATGAGAATTCTAATTATTAGCCTTGGTGCAGAGAAGTCTTGTGAATTTTCTTAAGATGCTTTGAAAGAAACAATATTGTTTCTGTGCAACGCCTTATCGTTATTACAAAATGTAAATCTGTAATGGGGTTACATATTAGAACGAAGAGAATGAATGATTGAATAAATGAATGAATACCTTACCAAAAAAAAATATTAGAATTAATATCTCTTATCATTACTTGATTCATCTCTGCAATAAAAATTGTATTTTTCATTGTTATAAGCTATGGTTTTTGTGCTTATATACCTTTAAAGTATTTCAATGATTGTCTTGTTATCCAGTAATAAAGGTAAAGTCAAAAAGGTCTTGAACTTGAAGCCTATTCCTGATCGTTCTACATTAAAATTTGAGGTCATTGTCATTTTGCTTAATTACGGTTGTTCCTGTTATCATTGGTTGACTTGAGACATCTGGCTTTTAGCCTTGGTGACGAGAAGGACTTTGAATTTTCGTATTATCCTCTGATTGGAAAAAGGTTTTTTTTTCAATGCGTTTTAGTTTTATGCTCACTTATCAATGTATAGCTCCCTCCCTCTCTCTCAATCTGCCTTCTAATACCAATAACAATATTGTCATGTTTCCTTGATAATGCTATCCTCATTCTAACCTTATTGCTATTTTTTATGTAGTTTACCATTTCATGCCTAGTAGGTTGGCATGCCTTTGCAAACTTCGCAAAGCCAGTACTGAATAGACTATGACTGGTTTTGGTTCACTTTTTTTATCCTCATATTTTGAACCCTGTGGTAAGTTGGTAACTACTGATGGAGGATGACTTTCTGACACACAAATGTATGGGAAGTTCCCATATAATAAACGACTTGCTTTCTTGCCAAATTAACTTTACGACAATAGAATTCCTCTTTTGAATGCTTTTTTTGTATAAATATTGGATATTGTTGTGACTTGTGCCAGTATGACTTATCCATTGGATTATCTTGTTGATTTGTCATTACTGCATTATTCTTGTTCTAGTTATTATCCTTGGTGTAGAGAAGTATTGTCAATTTTTCTAATGACCTTTTGGAAGAAAAAGTATTATTTCTCTGCAATGCCTTCTCATTATTATAAAATATAAATCTGTAATGGGGTTACATATTAGAATGAATGAATTAATAAAATTAATGAATAGAGAATGAATGAATGAATAAATAGACTGAATGATTGAATCAATTAACGAATAGAATGAACGAATAGTGTACAAAAATATATTAGAATTAATATCTCTTACCATTGCTTGATTCTTCTTTGAAATAAGAATTGCATTTTTCATTATTATAAGCTTTGGATTTTGTGCTTATATATCTTTAAAGTATTTCAATAATTGTTTTGTTATCCAGTATTAAAGGTAAAGTCAAAAAGGTCTTGAACGTGAAGCCTCTTCTTGATCGTTCTAGTTTAAAATGTGAGGTCATTGTCATTTTGCTTACTTGCAGTTGTTCCCATTATCATTGGTTGACTCGGGACATCTGGATTTTAGCCTTGGTGAAGGGGAGGCCTTTGAATTTTCGTATGATTTAGGGTTAGAAAAATGGGCCAACCTGGTCCAACCCGTATTCAACCCAAAAAAACGAGGCGGGTTAAGGGTCGCTCGACAAAAAAAATGAATCAGAAAACCCAACCCAACCCAACCCGAGCCAGGTTAGGGTTGGCTCGCGGGTTGGCTTGAAAATAAACTCGTGGGTTGGCTCGGGAAAAAACTCAGGGGTTGTATGGTAAATACAAAGAGAAAGAAAATATGATAGAAATTTGTAGAAAGAAAATGTGATAAACATACCCTACAGCATCGCACGAAAGAAAATGTCATAGAAATTTCACAAGGATTCAGTTCCAAAACAGAGCATGATGAAAAGGCTTTAGAAAAAAAGAAAAAAAAAAGAAATATGTCGCCACATAGAACCAAAATTAGAAGAAGAAAAAAAATGAACCAATGAAAAATAAAGACACTTAAAATGTTTATAAAAATAAAGAAGTGTAAAGAAAAAAAAAGACATCTTCCAGAGTTCCATCAAACCCAGAAACTACTACTGGTTTTTGATATTATTTTTTTAATTAAAAAAAAATTCAACCTGCGAGCTGGCCCGTTTGACCCGCGGACTGGCTCGTTTTTGTCCGATTTGGCTCGGGTTTGCAACTCATTTATGCCAACCCAACTCGGCTCATTTTCGGCGGGCTACGAGCTGACCCGATGGGTCGGCTCATTTTTGCCAACCCTAGTATGATCCTCTGATTAGAAAAATTTTGTTTTTTTTTCAATGCGTTTTAGTTTTGTGTTCACTTATCAATGTATAGCTCCCTCTATCTCAATCCGCCTTCTAATACCATGCCATGCAAGTTGCCATGTTTCCTTAATAATTCTCTTCTCATTCTGACCTTGTTCCTATGTTTTATGTAGTTTATCATTCCATGCCTTGCAAGTTGCCATGCCTTTGCTAACTCCGCAAAGCCAGTACTGAATAGACTATGACTGGTTTTGGTTCAGTCTTTTTATGCTCATACTTTGAACCTTATGGTAAGTTAGTAACTACTGATGGAGGATGACTTTCTGATACTGGGTAGTTCCCATATATAAATGACTTGCTTTCTTGCCAAATTAACTTTACGGTAATAGAATTCCTCTTCTGAATGCTTTTTTGTGTAAATGTTGGTATTGTTGTGACTTGTGCCAGTATGACTTATCAATTGGATTATCTTGTTGTTTTGTCATCACTGCATCATTCGTGTTCTAGTTATTAGCCTTGGTGTAGAGAAGTCTTGTGAATTTTCATATGACCCTTTGAAAGAAAAATATTATTTCTGTGCAATGCCTTCTCATTATTATAAAATCTAAATCTGTAAAAGGGTTACATATTAGAATGAATGAATTAATAAAATGAATGAATAGTGAATGAAGGAATGAATGAATACAATGATTAACTAAATGATTGAATGAATGAACGATTGAATGAACTAATAGAATGAATGAATAGCTTACAAAAAAATATATTAGAATTAATATCTCTTATCATTACTTGATTCATCTATGCAATAGGAATTGTATTTTTCATTGTTATAAGTTATGGCTTTTGTGCCTATATACCTTTAAAGTATTTCAATAATTGTCTTGTTATCCAGTAATAAAGGTAAAGTCAAAAAGGTCGTGAACGTGAAGCCTCTTCTTTATTGTTCTAGTTTAAAATGCTACGTCATTGTCATTTTGCTTACTTGCAGTTGTTCCCGTTATCATTGGTTGACTTGGGATATCTGGATTTTAGCCTAAGTGAAGGGAATGACTTTGAATTTTCGTATGATCCTCTGATTGGAAAAATGTTGTTTTTTCAATGCGTTTTAGTTTTGTGCTCATTTATCAATGTATAGCTCTCTCCCTCTCTCTCAATCTTCCTTCTAATACCAACAACTACATTGCCATGTTTCCTTAATAATGTTTTTCTTATTCTGATCTTGTTGCTATTTTTTCGTTTATCATTTCATGCCTTGCAGGTTGGCATGCCTTTGTAAAGTCTGCAATGGCAGTACTGAGTAGACGATGACTAGTTTTGGTTCACTTTTTTATCCTCATATTTTGAACCCTGTGGTATGTTGGTAACTACTGATGGAGGATGACTGTCTGATACGCAAATGTATGGGTAGTTCTCATATAATAAACAACTTGTTTTCTTGCCAAATTAACTTTACGACAATAGAATTCTTCTTTTGAATGCTTTTTGTGTAAATGTTGGATATTGTTGTGACTTGTGCCAGTATGAGTTATCAATTGGATTATCTTGATGATTTGTCATCACTGCGTCATTCTTCTTCTAGTTATTAGACTTTGTGTAGAGAAGTCTTGTGAATTTTGTTATGCTTTGAAAGAAAAAATATTATTTCTGTGCAATGCCTTCTCGTTATTATAAAATGTAAATATGTAATGGGATTATATATTATAGAATGAATGAATTAGTAAAATGAATGAACAGAGAATGAATGAATGAATGAATAATTGAATGAATGAACGAATAGAATGAATGAATAGCTTACAAAAAATATTAGAATTAATGTCTCTTATCATTGCTTGATTCATCTCTGCAATAAGAATTGCATTTTTCATTGTTATAAGCTATAGCTTTTGTGCTTATATACCTTTAAAGTATTTCAATAATTGTCTTGTTATCCAGTAATAAAAGTAAAGTCAATTTCACCAAGAAAAAGGTAAAGTCAAAAAGGTCTTGAACGTGAAGCCTCTTCTTGATCGTTCTAGTTTAAAATGTGAGGTCATTGTCATTTTGCTTAATTGCAGTTATTCCCGTTATCATTGGTTGACTTGGAACATCTGGCTTTTATCCTTGGTGAAAGGAATGCCTTTGAATTTTAGTATGATCCTCTGATTGAAAAATGGTTGGTTTTTTCAAAGCATTTTAGTTTTGTGCTCACTTATCAATGTATAGTTCCCTCCCTCACTCTCAACCTCTCTTCTAATAGCAATAATTACATTGTCATGTTTTCATAATAATGTTTTTCTCATTCTAACCTTGGTGCTTTTTTTTGTAGTTTATCATTCCATGTCTTACTGGTTAGCATGCCTTTGCAAATTCCGCAAAGCCAGTACTGAGTAGACTATGACTGGTTTTGGTTCACTTTTTTATCCTCATATTTTGAACCCTGTGGTAAGTTGGTAACTACTGATGGAGGATGACTTTCTGATACGCAAGTGTATGGGTAGTTCCCATATAATAAACAACTTGTGTAAATGCTTTCTTGTGTAAATGTTGGATATTGTTGTGACTTATACTAGTATGACTTATCCATTGGATTATCCTATTGATTTGTCATCACTGCATCATTCTTGTTCTAGTTATTAGCCTTGGTGTAGGAAAATATTGTGAATTTTCTTATGACCCTTTGAAAGAAAAAATATTATTTATACGCAATGCCTTCTCATTATTATAAAATGTAAATATGTAATGGGGTTACATATTAGAATGAATTAATTAATAAAATGAATGAATAGCTTACAAAAAAATATATTAGAATTAATACTCTGATCAATGCTTGATTCATCTCCGCGATAAGAATTGCATTTTTCATTGTTATAAGCTATGGCTTGGATTCTGTGCTTATATACCTTTAAAGTATTTCCAAAATTGTCTTGTTATGCAGTGATGAAGGTAAAGTCAAAAAAGTCTTGAACATGAAGCGTCTCCCTAAGCATTCTGCTCACGTCTTTAACATAAGTAAATATCTTTCTTCTTGAACCTTTGTTGCTATATGTAGCACCGATACTGACATGGGACACTCTGACACGACACTCCGACACGTTATTTCTAAAAAATATAAGATTTCGACATGTTAGGACACATTTTGATATTAAATAATATTTTTAATTTATGTAGTGTATATTATATTTAATATTCAATAATTTAATAAAAAAATGAAACTAAAATTATAATATTCATCTCTTTTACAAAGAAATATAAGATATCCCAAATATTTATATTAAACTCAATAAAATGGTAATCGTAATCCAACGAATCTAATAGTTGGAACTAAAAACTCAACGCAATGCAACCTTTGAACCTTTTTATGAATTTCTATAACGCGTGTTGAATGTCGGGGAGTGTCGACACATCAGGATTTTTGAAGTGTCGGTGCTTCATGGTAGTATTATTATGGCATTTTTATTATTTTATTTACTTATCATATTGAAGTTCTTATGCTGCTTTAGTTTGCACATGCTATTAGTTTGGGCAAATGTATTGAGAGTGTTGTATATCTGGTCATTTCTTTAATATAAGTAAGCATTCATAGCATCTAGCGAAGATTATGTGCTACTTCAGTTTGCACATGTTGTTAGTCCGGGCAAGTGATTGGGATAAAAAGCAGGTGAGATATGCTTCTTCTGTGATTTGAGGTGATATTCATGTTATTATATCATTGTCTTCATTGAAATTTATGATTTTGTTGAACTTTGTAACTTGGTTTTATAGTTTAAAATGTGAGGTCATTATCATTTTGCTTAATTGCAGATGTTCATATTATCAGTGGCTGACATGAGAATTCTAATTATTAGCCTTGGTGCAGAGAAGTCTTGTGAATTTTCTTATGATCCTTTGAAAGTAAAAATATTGTTTCTATGCAATGTCTTCTCATTATTATAAAATGTAAATCTATAATGAGGTTACATGTTAGAATGGATGAATTAATAAATGAATGAATAGAGAATGAATGAATGAATAGCTTACCCAACAAAATAGTAGAATTAAGCTATGACTTTTGTTATAAGAATTGTGTTTTTCATTGTTATAAGCACTTGAATATAAGATAATATGTTGTGTATTGATCTAATTCAGAGAGTCACAATATATAGATACCCTAATGGGCTTACCACTTGCTTTTTTCCATTTGCTTTTTTTTTTCTTCTGTGAATGGATTTTGATGAGATTAATTCATACCCAGATTAGGGAAAGGTGTGTTTTGGCATGTCATTAATGAATTAAATGTGGCCAATTATATTATACCACTTTAGATTTCGAAGGCCATCAAATTTTCCTTCCTTAAAGAGAAAATTTCTCATTTTAATTTTGAGGAAGGTTCTTTTTGAGATTGCATTATAAGGTATGGCAATCAAATTTAGTGTGAAACGATTTGCAAAGAGAAGGTTTCTCCTTCTTCTTTTCTTAATTAAAAAAATGCGCTAAATAAAGACCGTTCTAAATATTTTAAGAAATGTTTTAAGGAAACTAATTAAAATTGAATCCCTATGCCTAAACACCCTTGTGATTTTCCTACTATATTCGTAATTTTATTTTCGATTTTTTTGATTTTTATTGGTCAATGAGACAACTTGTGTGTGGATGTATCTATAATATCTCATGGCGTGTTGGGAATCTCTAGCAAGTTGACAAGAAAGACCCTCATCATTACTTGGGATTATCTTGATGATTTGTCATCACCGGGTCATTCTTCTTCTAGTTATTAGACTTGGTGTAGAGAAGTCTTGTGAATTTTCTTATGCTTTGAAAGAAAAAATATTATTTCTGTGCAATGCCTTCTCGTTATTATAAAATGTAAATCTATAATGAGATTATATATTATAGAATGAATGAATTAGTAAAATGAATGAATAGAGAATGAATGAATGAATGAATAATTGAATGAATGAACTCTATAGAATGAATGAATAGCTTACAAAAAAATATTAGAATTAATATGTCTTATCATTGCTTGATTTATCTCTGCAATAAGAATTCCATTTTTCATTATTATAAGCTATGGCTTTTGTGCTTATATACCTTTAAAGTATTTCAATAATTGTCTTGTTATCCAGTAATAAAGGTAAAGTCAATTTCACCAAGAAAAAGGTAAAGTCAAAAAGGTCTTGAACGTGAAGCCTCTTCTTGATCGTTCTAGTTTAAAATGTGAGTTCATTGTCATTTTGCTTAATTGCAGTTATTCTCGTTATCATTGGTTGACTTGGAACATCTGGCTTTTATCCTTGGTGAAAGGAATGCCTTTGAATTTTAATATGATTCTCTGATTGGAAAATGGTTGTTTTTTTCAAAGCATTTTAGTTTTGTGCTCACTTATCAATGTATAGCTCCCTCCCTCTCTCTCTCTCAACCTGCCTTCTAATAGCATTAACTACATTGTCATGTTTCCATAATAATGTTTTTCTCATTCTGACCTTGTTGCTTTTATTTCTGTAGTTTATCATTCCATGTCTTACTGGTTGGCATGCCTTTGCAAATTCTGCAAAGCCAGTACTGAGTAGACTATGACTGGTTTTAGTTCACTTTTTTATCCTCATATTTTGAACTCTATGGTAAGTTGGTAACTACTGATGAATGATGACTTTCTGATACGCAAATGTATGGGTAGTTCCCATATAATAAACAACTTGCTTTCTTGCCAAATTAACTTCACGACAATAGAATTCCTCTTTTGAATGTTTTCTTATGTAAATGTTGGATATTATTATGACTTATGCTAGTATGACTTATCCATTGGATTATCCTGTTGATTTGTCATCACTGCATCATTCTTGTTCTAGTTATTAGCCTTGGTGTAGGGAAATATTGTGGATTTTCTTATGACCTTTTGAAAGAAAAAATATTATTTCTATGCAATGCCTTCTCATTATTATAAAATGTAAATCTGTAATGGGGTTACATATTAGAATGAATGAATTAATAAAATGAATGAATAGCTTACAAACAAAAATATTAGAATTAATACTCTGATCAATGCTTGATCCATCTCTGCGGTAAGAATTGCATTTTTCATTGTTATAAGCTATGGCTTGGATTCTATGCTTATATACCTTTAAAGTATTTCCAAAATTGTCTTGTTATGCAGTGATGAAGGTAAAGTCAAAAAAGTCTTGAACATGAAGCATCTCCCTAAGCATTCTGTTCACGTCTTTAACATAAGTAAATATCTTTCTTCACGAACCTTTGTTGCTATATGTAGCACCGATACTGACACGGGATACTCCGACACGACACTCCGACACGTTATTTTTAAAAAATATAAGATTTCGACACGTGAGGACACGTTTTGATATTAAATAATATTTTTAATTTATGTAGTGTATATTATATTTAATATTCAATAATTTAACAAAAAAATGAAACTAAAGTTATAATATTCATCAATTTTACAAAAAAACATAAGATATCACAAATATTTATATTAAACTCAATAAAATGGTAATCGTAATCCAACGAATCTAATAGTTGGAACTAAAAACTCAATGCAATACAACCTTTGAAACTTTTTATGAATTTCTATAACGCGTGTTGAGTGTCGGGGAGTGTCGGTGATATGCGATCAGCATATAGGAAATTACAAGGCAAAAAGAGAAAGAAAATGACTCAATCAATGCAAGAAAAGCAGAGAAAAAGAGTAAAAATATCCAAAGTCTGAATATCAAGGAAGATAAACAAAAGGAGGCAAAAACAGATCAAAAAGACCTAGGTTCCCGCGCTCACAGCGCGGGAGTGGCGCTGAGAGCGCGGGAAAGGAAAAATTGGCAGTAGCTCCCGCGCTGAAAGCCCGAGATCCGCGCCATCAGCGCGGGAGGTGAAAAATTGGCAGAAACTCCCACGCTCTGAGCGCGGGAGTGGCGCTCTGAGCGTGGGAAGCGCAAAAGTGTGAAGATTCAAATGTGCAAATTGCAGAATCTTCTTATGGTACCTCTAGAGGAGGCATTCTTCGTGTTCATCACTCTGTATGAATACACATTATGTTCATCACTCTGTTTTGTATTCTTCTTTATTTTCTTTCCAGTTTATGTTGAAATCAGATTCATGATGTTGATTGGCTAGATCTATTTCTGTAGTTATCCCTTTGTAAACAATTGTTACAAGGATTGAATCATTCTATGTATTGAATAATATTGATATTATTTCTATTAGATCTGATCAACCTAATAGGAAAGATCAGGATTCACAATAGGGATGTTGTAATACTGATCCTGAAAGGAGATAAAGATGACTCTCCATGCATGTTCTAGGGATAGACTTGTATGGATTGCAGTCGTGGGATTTATCTACATAATGCTTATTTTCAGGCGGAATTACTAAGGGATTAGGGTTCCAATTGAAGTAAAGGGTTAGATCGCCAAGGGATTGGGATCTAACTAATTATTTCTAAAAGATGATAATTTGTCTGAGTTGTTAATTTCAATAGGTTTTATGAATCAATCCGAAGGAAAATTGGGAAACAATTGGTGAATGTACCCTGGCTACAGTCTTTCTCATCACTTTTTCTACAAAACATTTCTTCATCTATTTTAAATCTTTTTCAGAAAAATACAAAAACAAATCTTTCACTTTTATTGTCATTTAATTTAAATTACAATTATTTGTCAACAACCAATCGATTTATCTAACTTAAGAGGACTGGTTATAGTAGTAATTGTTTATCAATCCCTGTGGAGACGATACTTACTTATCACTTTATTACTTGGAACGATCGGTGCACTTGCCGAGATCGCAACAGTCGGGAAGTGTCGGACACGACACATCAGGATTTTTGAAGTGTCGGTGCTTCATGGTAGTATTATTATGTCATTTTTATTATTTTATTTACTTATCATATTGAAGTTCTTATGATGCTTTAGTTTGCACATGCTATTAGTCTGGGCAAATGTATTGAGAGTGTTGTATATCTGGTCATTTCTTTAATATAAGTAAGCATTCATAGCATCTAGCGAAGATTATGTGCTACTTCAGTTTGCACATGTTGTTAGTCGGGGCAAGTGATTGGGATAGAAAGCAGGTGAGATATGCTTCTTTTGTGATTTGAGGTGATATTCATGTTATTATATCATTGTCTTCATTGAAATTTATGATTTTGTTGAACTTTGTAACTTGGTTTTATAGTTTAAAATGTGAGGTCATTGTCATTTTGCTTAATTGCAGATGTTCCTATTATCAGTGGTTGACATGAGAATTCTAATTATTAGCCTTGGTGCAGAGAAGTCTTGTGAATTTTCTTATGATCCTTTGAAAGAAAAAATATTGTTTCTATGCAATGCCTTCTCATTATTATAAAATGTAAATATATAATGAGGTTACATATTAGAATGGATGAATTAATAAATGAATGAATAGAGAATGAATGAAGAATAGCTTACCCAGAAAAATAGTAGAATTAAGCTATGACTTTTGTTATAAGAATTGTGTTTTTCATTGTTATAAGCACTTGAATATAAGACAATATGTTGTGTATTGATCTAATTCAGAGAGTCACAATATATAGATACCCTAATGGGCTTACGTGAAAGGCCCAGACCTAATACAATCATAATATTTACAGATATGAAGTAATCCAATCATATCTAATCATATCTAATATATTCTAACACTCCCCCTCAAGCTGGTGCGTATATATTGTGAGCACCAAGCTTGCTACAAATGTATTCAACCCGAGGACCTCTAAGAGCTTTAGTGAAGACATCAGCTACTTGATCAGAAGAGTTGACAAAAGTTGTCTTGATTTCTCCTGACTGAATCTTTTCTCGAATGAAGTGACAATCAATCTCTATATGTTTGGTTCTCTCATGAAATATAGGATTAGAGGATATATGTAGCGCAACTTGATTATCACAAATGAGTGTCATGGGTTGTTTATGTTCACAAAGATGAAGCTCCTGAATCAACTGCTTTAACCATAATATATTAACTCATATGTAGTATTTTCCATTGCACGATACTCAACTTCTGCACTAGATCGAGCAACAACAGGTTATTTCTTGCTCTTCCAAGAAATTAAGTTTCCTCCAAAGAAGACACAATAGCCGGAAGTAGAGCGCCTGTCCGAGGGTGATCCTGCCCAATCAGCATCTGAATAACTACAAATTTATGTATTTCCCTGATCCGAATACAACAAACCTTTTCCTAGTGCTCCTTTGATGTATCGGAGGATCCTCACAGCAGCATCCCAATGAGAATCACAAAGGGAATCAAGGAACTGACTAGCCGTACTAACAGCGAAAGAAATGTCTGGCCTAGTCACAGTAAGATAATTGAGCTTCCCAATTAGCCTCCTTTACGTCTAGGATCAGATAATGGCTCCCCATGTCCGGGCAATAAATTGACATTAGGATCCATGGGTGTATCAACTGGTTTACACCCCAACATGCCGGTCTCTTCTAGGATATCCAAGGCATACTTTCTTTGACAGATAAAAATGGTTTGTCTAGATTGCACCACCTCAATTCCCAAGAAGTAATGCAGCTTCCGAAGGTCCTTTGTTTGAAATGCACTGAATAAATGCTATTTTAACTGATGAATTCTGTCTTGATCACCTCCGGTGAGAATGATTTTATCATCATAGACTAACAAATAGATGCACTTATCAGGAGATGTGATCCAATAAAATACAGAATAGTCAACTAAACAGTGGCTAAACAGGGACGTAAGCAGTGGCTAAGCAGATGGAAGTAGCAAAACAGAGAGAGAACAACACTTCACCATATTGAAGCAGGGACGTAAGCAGTGGCTAAACAGATGGAAGTCTGGCGCTACTAGCGTGGAAGTAGCGCTGTGAGCGTGGATGTCCCTAGATAAAATGTGCTTTTGGCGCTGTCAGCGCCTCACCCTCCCTATCAGCGTGGGGCTTTAGTTTTGTACTTCCACATTAGGCTTCTTTTTGTCTGTTTTTCCTACAAAATCAAAAGAAAATCAATTGCACAATCTCTGATTGAGATTTAAACCATTAACAGTAATACAACCCTTTTTATCCAAGATTAATCAATATTCTTTCTCTTTTTGGCTTAGATTCATATATATGCTGGAGGCATATCAGGAAGCAGCTAAATAGAGAGAGAATAACACCTCACCACATTTAAGCAGGGACGTAAGCAGTGGGTAAACAGATGGAAGCAGCTAAACAGAGAGAGAGAGAGCAGCACCTTACCACCAGTTAATTGTAGTAACATCCAAAATAGGGACAGAATGGAAGTAGGCTTAATTAGATTTTGTCATAATTGACCTGTTTGTTTAATTTTCCTTTGATATCCCCCCCCCCCAAAAAAAAGAACAAGAGAAAGGGCACATTGACCCACGATTTGAGGGATACAATTGTGTCATGTGGCACAATCATGTAAGAGGTGTCAGGTAAACCCGTATAAAGGCACTTATTCCTACCGTGTCTTTAAATGTAAAGCGCTTTTTTTTAGAAAAAAGGAAAAATTCATAAATCTTCATATGATTTACTTTTTTTATTATTTACAACCTTATATATTTTTTTATCAATTATTCCCGTGATTTTTTCTCTCTTTCACATTCAATCCATCCAAAGTGATTGTTCATTATGGGGTACAATGAAACCATCACAAAATCTGCCAAAAGGTCAACAATCAAGTATTAAATTGTCCTTTGTCTTCTTTTTTTCCTTTTCTTGTTTTCTTCTTCCTCTATCTGGAATTTAAATTTTGCTCATAGAATTTGACATATGCTATAGAATATCTAGTCCAAATTGATGATGACATTTTATGATCATCAAAATTGTTACAAATCCCATTTTCTGCAGCTCTAATTATCACGTTATGATACTTCTACAGGTCTCTAATAGCAGCGTACTTGCTAGTCCTTAACGGTTATACCAATGTCTTCCATTGAATATGCATGTAGTGAAGCCTAGAGCTAGTTGTCCATAATGAGAACGCTGATTAGTGCATATGAAGAATGGAATCGATGATTATAAATGTTATCATTGAACTAGTGCAGAAGGAAGGTGTTCTGGGAGTTCAGAGTAACCCAGGCCCAATAACGTAAGCCCAAAGGCTTGGAGGCATCCACATCAGCCCTAGAGGTGGCGTGTGATAAACCTCTTCACCCCCTGTCACCCGACATGAGGAATCCCAAGGTAGGACGTTTTAATGTCTTACCTGGGGATCAGACACCTGCAAGAAGATTCTTTTTTTTTTTTTTTGGAAACATCCTGCAAGAAGATTCTCACAGGCCCTTAAAC
>JAVKPL010009287.1:0-36904 GCA_032173675.1 Gastrolobium villosum
ATTTGCCATATGATAACAAGGAGTAGGCAAAAAGAGCGTCTGGGTTTTGGCTTCCCTCATTACAAATTTGTGTATTCGGGCCGGTGTGATTATTCCTGAAGATGAGGAGTTTGATATTAGACCTGCATCTACATTGACTCTGGACACATACATAGATTACTGTGATAAATCTGAGGTTGATTGCAGAAGTAGAGGCCGCAAAGCTGGTAGGCCTCCTTCTCCACGTGTTCCGCATATGTCTATTATACCTCAGTCGGATGCTTCAGAAGCACACTATGCTCATACAACTCCAGTTACTACACAAGGGCCTCCTCCTGCTTATGATTTTTATGAGATGCAACAACAGCTTTCACAAATGTTCATTCAGAATCAGCAGCAGTTCAAGCGTATCTCTATTCAGAATGAGAAAATTCTTATGCAGGGAGAGTACTTTCAGCAATTCCTGGAGCATGCATATCCTACTGTGCCATTTGAAACATTCCGACCGGTGTATCCAGAAGTTCCTCCTCCTTTTGTGTATCAAAACCCTTATCCTGCCCCGGCTCCAGCTGATGTTCCTATGCCTTCACAGCCATTTATTGACCCAGAGCTGTATCGTCCTGCTCCTGATCCATTCCAAGATGCTCGAAGGATGGCAACGGAAGATTCTGAAGATGAGGACGATTGATGTCTCCTACGGATGGAGATATATTGTATTTAGCTTAATTTGTAGTTAGGGTCAATTATTTTCTTTTTGTTAGATTATTCCTCAAACATTCGGATATTTTGATGTGTGCATTATAGTTTCTTCTATATGCCACTGTTTGTTCTATTGTGCAGGTTTTCAGTCATTTTTGTGGTCTAATTATTGCTGAGGACAGCAATACTCTAAATCTGGGAATGGTTGGCTTGCACCTTAGAACTTCAATTCTTCGATCAGGGGAGATATTCTAACTTTTGTAAATTATTTATTTTTAGTTATTTTTATAGTTATTTTGTGTTATCTAAAAAAAAAAAAAAAAAAAAAAAAATGGTGTGTTTTGAACAAATCCCAGGTTTAAATGTGCTTATCTTTTTAATGTACATGATTAAATTCTTGGAATATATTGTATGACTTTCTGACATGACATTGCATAGGCATAATTAGATTACATGATTGCTTAGTTGTCTGAATTAAGATTGTGAATTCTGATAATGTCTGAAGTCAATTTTCTTGAGTCTACATTGATACCATAGCTGTGAGGTTTTGAGCCTAAACACTGAAATTCTTGTTGAAAGGCCTCACTGTTGTAATACTCTAGAACTTGATTTGTTTCTCTGTAATGCATGCATTGATTGATATGACAAAGGCATTTTGTTCTTATTAGCTATTGGCCAAAATAGCCCACCTGTATGAAATTTTCCCTTGCTAGCCCTTTTGAGCCTGAATTGATTTATTGTGAAATAACCTGTGGCCTGATTAATGGCTTAGCCAATATCCATATAACTTACCTTGGTTGAGATTGAATCACTGAAAGTATTGGAAATAAAGTAAAGAAAGTGAGGTAAGCTCCACAATGGTCAAGAAAAAAAAAAAAAAAAAAAGAGAAGAAAGGGCAAAATGAAAAGAGAAAAAGAAAAAGAAAGCAAGAAAAAGGAAAAGAATAAAAGGTGGCAGGAAGGAATGAATTCCCGGAATTCTGTGGGAATGTTAGTGGAGCAAAACAATTGAGTTGAAATTGTTAAAAATGAAATAATATCAGTTTTCAATCTCTTGGTTGTTTGAGCTACTATCCAAATTTTCCTACCCATTACCCCAGCCAAAGTTACAACCTATGAAGTCCTTTTGATCAATTAATGCATGTGTTTGATTCTTCAATTTTAAGAATTTTGTAGAATATAATCAAGCATATGGTAGTGTTATAGCTTTGAGTAATTGAGTGCTCATGATACCCTTAAAACACTGAGTGTTGAGTGAACATTATTTATCTGTGTGAGGGGTAATCAATGTAGATTTATATATATTTAAGAAGCTGATGGCATTATTGGAAGTTCATGATATTTAGTCAGGCATACATGGCATATTGAGTCTGAGAGTGACTATGATTGTTATGTTAGATTAAGTGAATATTTCCTAGATTAAGTCTTTTACATTGCTGGGGACAGCAACGTTTAAATCTGGGAATGATTTGATGTGCCTCTGGCAGGTGTGATTTTTCTGTGATAAAATTGACAAGAATTGAGTCATAAGAGAGCAAATTAAATACATATTGGCTAATTATATTGATTCTTTGAATGTCAATAATATTCACATTTTAATTATATTTTTACAGGAAAATTATAGCACACTGTGAGTTCCAAGCATGACGCGGGTTGCAGCGAGCACATCAAAGTGGCGCTAGGTAGCAACAAAGTGGCGCTCCTGAGCGCAATATTACAGAAGTTTGGCGCAACCTAGCGCCCATTTACGAAAGAAAGCGGCGCGTCTCAGCGCAACAAGACAGAAGATTGGCGCAAAGCAGCGCCAATTTACAAAGGAAATGGCGCAAGCTAGCGCCGCAAGACAGAAGACTGGCGCTAGCTAGCGCCTAAAAACAAATGAAATTGGCGCTAGTTAGCGCCAATGAATAGTAACAAAGTGGCGCTAACTAGCGCCATATATGTTGAAAAAATGGCGCCACCCAGCGCCAGTTTGGAGTGGCGCAAACGTGCGCCAATTCGGTGCCAACCGGCGCCGGTCTGCGGGACGGATCTCCGTGTTTTCTGAGGGGCATTTTTGGAAAGGAAATAAAATATTATAAAAGCACCTCTTATGCAACTAGGTCAGCAGACTTGGCAGATCTGAAAAAAGCAAAAAAAACACAGATACAAGGTTCAAGGACAGATCTGGAGATTGGAGGAGAAGAGCACTGGAGTTGTTCTTCGTTCTTCGTCTTCATCTAGTATTTCTTTATCTTTTGTTTTAATTTTATGTTGAATTTTAGATCAGCGATCATGATGTTGATCGGCTAGATCATTTTTATTGTAGTCAGGGTCACGATCCATATGTGAACCCTTGACATGAAGGATTGATTTGTGATTTTTAATTTATATAATTATCTTTATCTTTACTCTGTGCGAATTTTATATTCCCTTTATTAGAATTGATCAATCTGATAGTTGGGGATATTCTGAGGATCAAAATCCTAGATAGGAATATTGGGGTTTTGATCTCGAAAGGGGGTAAGATAACAATCTGTATGCGTGCTAGGAATAGACGTGTATACGATTGCAGATGCTTAAATTATCACGCTCATTGCTTGATCCCATGAGAAACATTGCAAGGAATTGGGGTTTCTCATGGGATTAAAGGGTTAACCCTGCAAGGAATTGAGGGTTAACTATTAAATCTTTTAGATGATAATTTATCTGAGTGATTATATAAATGATTTTTATAAATCAATCCGGAGTAAAAAGCGGGGATCATTTGGTGAAGGAACCCTGGCTACAATACTTTTCTCATATTTTTTCTAAAAATCAATTTTCAATTGTATTGTTTTCTTTTCTAATTCAAAAACACAAAAATAAGTCTTTATTTTTAATTTCAATCAATTCGACAATATTTGTCACAAAAACTCTTTTGGAAATCGTCCATTCTTAAAGGAAAATTTTTACTTGATATTAGATCTAATCCCTGTGGAGACGAACTGTATTTATCACTTTATTACTTGTGCGATCGGTATACTTGCCGGAGTGCATCAGATATGTTGAAGTAACTGTTTATGATTTTGTGCCTAGTTAATACTGTTATATTACTGGTTTTGTTGCCACACTACTGGGATTATTCTCACCCCTTCGGGGCTGCTATTTTTCCAAAATGGCAGGAGGACGTAAAAGTATTTGAAGGAGTGATGTTTTGCTGTTGATTGCTGATGCGTGGATTGTCACTGTTGCTGTTTGTTTAATTGGATGACTGTAATGATTAATCTTTTGGTACTCTTGGATGACTGTAGTCTTTATCATCTTTATGTTAGCTTGAACTTTTATGAACAGCGGCTATTTTGGAAAACCTTTGTGAAAAGAATTTAAGTGCTGAAATTTTTTTATACGGATTTGTATACTGCTATGAGATTCTTTGTTAGCTCATGTGACGTTAACGACTCTAATTCCGCTTAGCGAACGACTCCCTTGGATGCATACAAGGGAGGGCGTTACACTAATTGGTATCAGAGCAGTTTGGTCCATGGATTTGCTTGTGTTGGATTGAATTGATTGTTGATTGTGTTTATCTGCTGATTGACTGTCTAAATGCGCTATAGTTTAAGTATGTATTAGCTAGTGTAGTTAGATAGTTAGGACCGTTCTGTGATAAGACACGGATGCATAGTTAACTTGTCCGAATTGAACCCGAGTACCTACTTGGGACTGCTGCCATGAATAACTTGCGGTGAGCCTGATCAACTCATTTCCTGATATTGTGAGTGCAGAATCATGGCAGGTGGTCGCGGTTCAACTCGGGGAAGGTCTGGCGATGCGGAAGAGGATCTTATCACTACCATTGGGGGACTGGCAACGTTTATCCAGAATATGAGCCAAGAATGGCGCGACCATAGGCAACAGAATCAGAACCAACCCCCACTGCATGAAAATGCAGAAGAAATTGCCCGTCGGAGGTTGAAAGACTTCCGCAACTTCCAACCACCTACTTTTGAGGGTGAAGACAACCCTGAGGCTGCAGCAAAGTGGCTGCAGATGATCGAGCATATCTTTGAACGCATGGCATGCCCGGAAGCGCAGAAGACTGATTACGCGTCGTACCAGCTGATGGCAGAAGCTTTAACATGGTGGACTGGTGCGAGGGCTCTGCTGAGGGCTCAGGACGTGGAACTGACGTGGGCCGTATTCAGACAAGTATTTCTGGATAAGTATTTTCCTAAGGCAATGAGAAGGATGAAGCACACTGAACTGCTGTCGCTCAGGCAGGGTAACATGACGGTTAATGAGTATATTGCAAAGTTTGGGCAGCTGATCGAGTACGCCAACTTTGACCGGAACATTTATGATGAAGAATGGCAGGTGGAGAAGTTCGAGAGCGGATTACATCCGGAAATTCGCAAGCTCATTTTGACAACGGCTAATCGTACACTTCCAGAACTCATCAACTAGAGTCGTCAGGCAGAAGGAATCATTAATGAGGCCAAGAACTTGAACAAGCCACCAACGCAATTCCACGGAGGAAACCGAGCAGGCAGATTCTTCAGGACGGCACCTGGTAGGGGTCGAGGCAGAGGTACGCCGTTGCAGGCGCGGCCTGGAAATTTTAAAAGAAACTTTACTGTGGGCCAATCGTCGACTGGACGACAGGGCGCGACTGTTTGTGCTACATGTGGAAAGAACCACTTTGGAGTTTGTCGCAAGAACAACAATGCATGCTTCAGATGTGGTCAGCAAGGACATTTTGCTTACAAATGCCCCCAGAACGCCGACCAACAGCCTACGCAAGCACGGGTGTTCACATTGGATGCAAATGAAGCACAGAAGTTTCCCAACTTGATCAAAGGTAATGTCACTTTAAATGGTCACCCAATTTCTGTTATCTTTGATTCTGGAGCGTCTGGCTCTTTTATGGCAAAGCATACCGCTATGAGTATAGGCATCACCCCAACCCCGTTACCTTATGAGTTACACATCAGCACACCTACTGGAGGATCGTGCACAGCCTCAGAGATCTGCAGAGGTGTTACCTTGCAGTATGAAGGGAACACGTATACAGTTAACTTGGTGGTCCTGCCGGTATTCAACTTCGATGTGATTATCGGTATGGACTGGTTGACGGAAAACGGGATAACGTTGGACTGTCGAGCGGGGAAAGTCGTTGTTCCTGCGAAAGATGGTAATTTTCAACCTTTCTCTCTCATTTCCTTATTGCAAGTTAGAAAAGAGCTCCGCAAGGGAGCAGCAGGGTATCTTTTGTCGATCGAGGCTGAGACCTCGGTTGACAATCAAATTCAGAATGTACCTGTAGTTAGAGAATTCGAGGAGGTATTCCCGGACGAAATACCTCGATTGCCTCCTCATAGGGAAATAGAATTTTCCATCGAACTTGTTCCTGGAGTTGGACCAATCTCCATTGCCCCGTATCGCATGGCGCCGTTGGAACTGCGAGAGTTGAAGAAGCAGATAGAAGAACTTTTGGCCAAGGAATTCATCAGACCGAGTACCTCCCCATGGGGTGCTCCAGCCATCTTGATTAAGAAGAAGGATGGAAGTTTACGTCTGTGTGTAGATTACCGCCAGCTGAATAAAGTAACGGTGAAGAATAAGTATCCGCTACCGAGGATCGACGATTTGATGGACCAGCTGAGAGGAGCCAGAGTCTTTTCCAAGATAGATTTACGATCGGGATACCATCAGATCCGGGTCAAACCGGAGGATATTCCGAAAACCGCTTTTAGGACTCGTTATGGGCACTACGAATATCAGGTGATCCCATTCAGACTTACGAATGCTCCAGCGGTATTCATGGACTACATGAACCGCATCTTCCGCCCGTTTCTTGATCAGTTTGTTATTGTATTTATCGACGATATCCTGATTTACTCAGCTAATGAAGAGCTGCACGCGGAACATCTGAGGATTGTCTTGCAAATCTTGAAGGAGAAGCAGTTGTACGCGAAATGGTCGAAGTGCGAGCTTTGGCTCAAAGAGGTCCAGTTTCTGGGCCATGTCATTTCATCAGAAGGTATCGCGGTGGACCCCAGCAAAGTTGAAGCTGTCATGAATTGGGAACGACCCAAGACTGTCACCGAAGTAAGAAGTTTCTTAGGTCTTGCTGGATACTATCGAAGGTTCATCCAGAATTTCTCTCAGATAGTGCAACCTCTTACTCGTCTCACTCGGAAGGACAAGCCTTTTGAGTGGACTGAAGCTTGTGAAGAATGTTTCTTGGAACTGAAGAACAGATTGACGAGTGCTCCCGTACTCACGATTCCGGATCCTACTCGGAAGTTCGAAGTATACTGCGATGCGTCGCTGAAAGGACTTGGATGCGTGTTGATGCAGGATCGTATGGCGGTAGCTTATGCATCTCGACAACTAAAGCCTCACGAAGAAAATTATCCTACGCACGATTTGGAGTTAGCAGCTATAGTGTTCGCACTTAAAATCTGGAGGCACCACTTGTATGGTTCGCAATTTGACGTGTTCAGCGATCATAAGAGTTTGAAGTACTTGTTCGACCAGAAGGAGCTGAATATGCGGCAACGTCGGTGGATGGAATTTCTGAAGGACTACGATTTTGAACTTAAGTACCACCCAGGAAAGGCAAACGTGGTAGCTGACGCCCTGAGCAGGAAAACACTGCACACTGCAACTCTGATGATAGAAGAGTTGAAATTGTTTGAGGCCTTTCGAGACTTGAACTTATCGGTAGACGAGAGAGGGAAGAGCATAAGATTGGGAAATATAAAAGTGGAGAATGAATTGATCAGTAGAATTAAGGAGGCTCAGAAAGATGAAGAGTTAGTCCGTGATTTGGTTGGCAACCAAGATGTTATAAAGGATGAGAATGATGTTTGGAGATTTCAAGGACGGCTGGTTGTGCCAAAGGAAGAGTTGAAACAAGAAGTTTTACAGGAGGCCCACAAGGGTAAGTATGCAGTTCATCCTGGATCCACGAAGATGTACCATGATTTGAAGACCTCGTTTTGGTGGCCGGGTATGAAGCGTGATATTGCGGAGTATGTATCTCGGTGCTTAACTTGTCAGAAGGTGAAGTACGAACATCAGAAACCGTCGGGACTCCTTCAACCTTTGGAGATTCCCGAATGGAAGTGGGACAGTATTGCGATGGATTTTGTAGTTGGACTTCCTCGGACGCGAGAAGGATATGATTCTATCTGGGTGATTGTTGACCGTTTAACGAAGTCAGCTCATTTCTTGCGTGTTAGAACCACCTTTGATGCAGAGAGACTTGCTAGAATTTACCTGCAGGAGATTGTGAAGCTGCATGGAGTTCCTACGAGTATTGTCAGTGATCGTGATCCCAAGTTTACATCTAAGTTCTGGGAATCCTTTCAAAGAGCATTAGGGACCCATTTGAAGTTGAGTACTGCTTATCATCCGCAGACCGATGGACAGACGGAACACACCATTCAAGCATTAGAGGACATGTTGCGAGCATGTGTTTTGGAGTTAGGAGGCAGCTGGGATAGTTATCTTCCGTTGATTGAGTTTGCTTACAACAACAGTTACCATTCCAGTATTCAGATGGCACCGTATGAAGCTCTGTATGGGAGAAAATGCAGATCCCCTCTATGCTGGACTGAAGTAGGTGAGCGAAGTGTGTTAGGACCTGATCTAATTCAAGAAACATCCGAACAGGTAAAGAAGATTCGGGAAAATATGCAGAGGGCTCAGGCCAGACAGAAGAGTTATTACGACAAGCGTCATAAGCCTCTATCTTTCGAAGTCGGAGACCATGTATTTTTGAGAATCACACCTACATCGGGACTCGGAAGGAGAATGGGAGTAAAGAAGTTAAGTCCACGGTACTTAGGACCGTATCTGATTATGGACCGGATTGGAGAGTCTGCATACCGGTTGGCATTACCACCCAATCTGTCAGGGATTCACAATGTATTTCATGTGTCGCAGCTACGGAGGTATCTCTCTGATCCATCTCACGTGTTGCAGCCAGAAGAAGTGGAACTAAAGGAAAATCTGACTTATCAAGTGCAACCGTTCCAAATTCTTGAAAGATCCGTCAAGCGACTCCGTTCTAAAGAAATCCCTTTGGTGAAAGTATTATGGAACAACAGATCGGCAGCTGAAGCCACTTGGGAGCGCGAGGACGACATTCAGAAACGCTATCCAGAACTGTTTAGCTCTTAAGTAAGTTTATTTTGCGGACAAAATTCCTTTTTTGGTGGGGAGAGTGTAACATCCCGCATAATTAGTAATATACATAAGTACTATATGTTATAGGTACATGTGTAGAATTCGGATGTATGGTTTAGGTGTGATGGTGTGCGAATTGGTTGACCTTTATCCTTGGATAAGACTAAGGTAATTAATTAAATTAAATCATAGGAGGATAAATATGTAGACATGTGAATTTATTAAAATCTTATGAGTAATGTGAGTGTGTGTTAGAAGGCCTTAGTGTTTATTGGACTTTAGAAGTGGGCTAGTGTGTGTATGGACTTGTCACTTTTGGACTCATGTGATTGGATTCTTTGTGTGGCCAATGGCCCAAAGAGGACTCTTGGATCAATCTTGTTCAGCCCAAATTAAATCCACACCTAATTCCCTAAGCCTTGTCCAACAAGGATGTCTTGTGTACCAAGGAACCTTCACATGGCAACCCTTCTACCACCCTTTCATGCGCACAAGAGAGAATAATTAGGACCTTAAAAATCTGCCAATTTTTCCCTCTTGTTGGCCGCCACCTCACCTTGTTTATGCATCACTTGATTTCAACCTCATTGCATGGAAGACACATGTACCATTTAGCATGATTTTAGGCTGCATTCTTCTCCTCTTTGGCGCACATGGAGGTGTCTTGGAGCAGATTTTTCTATGACACGAAACTGCCTAACTTGTTGACTTGGAGAACCCTCTTGCACCTTCCATCATGAGACTGAATTGTGCAGATTTTTGCAAGCTTTTGGCAGCCCATCATGAGCCAAACCTGCCCTTGCTTCCACATGCATCATAAGTAGGATCTTGGGGCTGCATCTTCATCATTCTATGCGCACAAGACAGCCCCAAAATCAGATTTCTTGGCTGCCACAAAGCTGTCTTGCTTGTGGACTTAGTGAACCTCCCTCACACCTCACCTTGTGCGCATGGTTTGGCTATTTGTGCAAGAAAATTCTGACTTAGAAGCCTAACTCAGATCTGAACCATCTCCTCACCTCCTTGCATGTGAATAGAGTACTTTAGAAGCAACCTTGTGTGCAGCCCCACTTCTTCAAGCAACCAGAATTTTCATGATGCTTAATCATGCCACTTCTCCTCACTTTCCCTTTAAATATGCGCATAGGAAGGGGCTGGCCTCATGTACAAGTGCAGCCAACATCTCCTCCTCCTCCCCACTTTCTAGCCGAACCAACAAGCTTCCTTGGAGCAAGAAGACTTTGCCAAGCCAACTCCCTCCTTCCCTCACCATCAAACCGTGGCCTAGTCACAAGTGAAGTGTGAGTTTCCCCCTCTTTTCCCTCTCACTGCCCAGCCTTGTCTTCAACCTTGAAACTGTCCAAGCTTGTTCATCCTCACCTTGTGTGCGCATAGATCATCATAGGAAGTGGGGACTTGTTGTGTTGTAAAGCTAGAAGGAGGTGTGTGATTCTTGACCAAGGAGTGTGTGCTACAAGAGGTAGGCCTTGAACTTAGAACACTTTCATTGTGTAACCATGTGTGTATGCTTAAATGTCTCCTTGATTATGTGTGGTTTTGGATTCAAGTATGAGCATAATAAAAGTAGAATGGTGGAGCTATTTCATCTCATGGTTATGTTTAAGCTCATGCCACTGTTTTCTTGTATGGATATGCCACTGTTTTGAAGAGAAATGTGCCACTGTTTCCCTTTGAACGTGCCACTGTTTTGAAGAAGAAATGCCCACTGTTTCGGTTCCTCAAAATCACCATTCAAATGCCACTGTTTCTGCACACATATGCCACTGTTTCTGCACATTATATGCCACTGTTTCTGTACATTATATGCCACTGTTTCTGCACATTATATGCCACTGTTTCTGCACATTATATGCCACTGTTTCTGCACATTATATGCCACTGTTTCTGCACATTATATGCCACTGTTTCTGCACATTATATGCCACTGTTTCTGCACACATATGCCACTGTTTCTGCACATTATATGCCACTGTTTTATGCATAAAATGCTCAATGTTTTAGTCATCATATGCCACTGTTTTTATGCATAAAATGCCACTGTCTTAGTCATCATATGCCACTGTTTTTATGCATAAAATGCCACTGTTTTAGTCATCATATGCCACTGTTTTTATGCATAAAATGCCGCTGTTTTAGTCATCATATGCCACTGTTTTTATGCATAAAATGCCACTGTTATAGCCCATAATATGCCACCGTTTTATGCATAAAATGCCACTGTGTTAGTCTATAATATGCCACTGTTTCAATGTCCAAAAACCATGATTTATGCTACTGTTTAATGCTCAAAAATGTACCATTCATGCTACTGTTTTGATGCATAAACATCACTACTTATGCCACTGTTTTAATGTGCAAAAGTCACCATTTATGTCACTGTTTTAACGTTCAAATGCTACTGTTTCTGCCACTGTAATACCACGGTTCTGCCACTGTTTTGAGGTCCAAAGAGTCACTGTTTCTGCTTCAAAATAGTCACTGTTTCTGCTGAACGTTTACTGTTTTTCTGCTGTAAAATGTCACTGTTTCTGTCCACTGTTTTTAAGGAAAATACCACTGTTTTCTGTTCACTGTTTTAAAAGAACAACTCACTGTTTCTGCTCACTGTTTTAAGCACAAACGTCACTGTTTTCTGCTGTAAAAACGCTGCTGTATGCTCACTGTTTTGCTGCTGTAAACACTGCTGTATGCTCACTGTTTTCCACTGTAAAACACTGCTGTATGCTCACTGTTTTGCTGCTGTAAGACACTGCTGTATGCTCTCTGTTTCTGCTGTAAATAGCCACTGTAAATGATTAGTTGTAATTGATTTAGGTGCGCTTAAGAAGTGAGATACTTCGCTGCTGTTTGGTAATATTTAAGGCACGCAAAGGTAAGTGTCAGGCGATATTGCCTAATGTGACTATTGACTACTGGTATAAAATTGTGACATGATGCTCCATATGCCGTAAAAATATTATGTTCCATTATGATGAAAGGAAACTGCCAAAAATGTGCCGTGATGACTATATGATTATGAGGTAAAGACGTTATGTGGCAGCATAACTCATATGAAAGGTATATAAGCATGCATCTTACATCATACCGCATTTTACGCTTTGTGTGTGAAAGCATAGCATGACATGCATGTATCAAGATCATATAGCCCTTGTTTTAGAATAGTTATGTACAGGACCATGTGTTTGAGCAAGCATCATATAGGCATCCCCAAGGTACCGGGGTATGGGACACTTGGCATCAGTCCGCATAGGCCCACAGTTGGAATCCACATGGAGCTCAGGTGCCAAGGGATATTTGATTCCACTGTGAAGTGCGCGCACGACGGTGCTAAAAGCGCAAAGGAAAGGCGTTATATACGCAATATATATGAATATGATGAAAAGGAAAAGAAAAAGGAACAAGGATATGTTGAAGTAACTGTTTATGATTTTGTGCCTAGTTAATACTGTTATATTACTGGTTTTGTTGCCACACTACTGGGATTATTCTCACCCCTTCGGGGCTGCTATTTTTCCAAAATGGCAGGAGGACGTAAAAGCAATTGAAGGAGTGATGTTTTGCTGTTGATTGCTGATGCGTGGATTATCACTGTTGCTGTTTGTTTAATTGGATGACTGTAATGATTAATCTTTTGGTACTCTTGGATGACTGTAGTCTTTATCATCTTTATGTTAGCTTGAACTTTTATGAACAGCGGCTATTTTGGAAAACCTTTGTGAAAAGAATTTAAGTGCTGAAATTTTTTTTATACGGATTTGTATACTGCTATGAGATTCTTTGTTAGCTCATGTGACGTTAACGACTCTAATTCCGCTTAGCGAACGACTCCCTCGGATGCATACAAGGGAGGGCGTTACAAAATCAATTTCTTTTGCATTTATTTTATTCATCCATTTTCGACGGAATTTGTTTTCCGTCGAAAAACTTCACAAAATCAATTTCTTTTGCATTAATTTAATTCATCCATTTTAAATGGAATACATTTTCTGTCAAAAATCTTCGACGGAATCCATTTTCCGTCGAAAAACTTCACAAAATCAATTTCTTTTGCATTTATTTTATTCATCCATTTTCGACGGAATCCATTTTCAGTCGAAAATCTTCACAAAATCAATTTCTTTTGCATTTATTTTATTCATCCGTTTTCGATGGAATTCATTCTTCGTCCAAAATCTTCGACGGAATCCATTTTCCGTCAAAAATCTTCACAAAATCAATTTCTTTTTCATTTATTTTATTCATCCATTTTGGACGGAATTCATTTTCCATCCAAAATCTTCGACGGAATCCATTTTTCGTCGAAAAACTTCACAAAACCAATTTTTTTGCTTTTATTTTATTCATCCGTTTTCGATGGAATTCATTTTCGGTCAAAAATCTTCGACGGAATCCATTTTCCGTCAAAAATCTTCTACGTAATCCATTTTCCGTCGAAAAACTTCACAAAATCAATTTCTTTTGCATTTATTTTATTCATCCATTTTCGACGGAATTTGTTTTCCGTCGAAAAACTTCACAAAATCAATTTCTTTTGCATTAATTTAATTCATCCATTTTAAATGGAATACATTTTCTATCAAAAATCTTCTACGAAATCCATTTTCCGTCGAAAAACTTCAAAAAATCAATTTCTTTTGCATATATTTTATTCATCCATTTTCGACGGAATCCATTTTCAGTCGAAAATCTTCACAAAATCAATTTCTTTTGCATTTATTTTATTCAACCGTTTTTGACGGAATACATTTTCAGTCAAAAATCTTCGACGAAATCCATTTTCCGTCGAAAAGCTTCACAAAATCAAATTCTTTTTCATTTATTTTATTCATCCATTTTCGATGGAATTCATTTTCCGTCAAAAATCTTCGACGGAATCCATTTTCCGTCAAAAATCTTCACAAAATCAATTTCTTTTGCATTTATTTTATTCATCCGTTTTCGACGGAATTTGTTTTCCGTCGAAAAACTTCACAAAATTAATTTCTTTTGCATTTATTTTATTCATCCGTTTTCGAAGGAATACATTTTTCGTCAAAAATGTTCGATGGAATCCATTTTTCATCGAAAAACTTCATAAAATCAATTTCTTTTGCATTTATTTTATTCATCCATTTTCGACGGAATTCATTTTCCGTCAAAAATCTTCGACGGAATCCATTTTCCGTCAAAAATCTTCACAAAATCAATTTCTTTTGCATTTATTTTATTCATCCGTTTTTCGACGGAATTTGTTTTCCGTCGAAAAACTTCACAAAATCAATTTCTTTTGCATTTATTTTATTCATCCATTTTCGACGGAATTCATTTTCCGTCAAAAATCTTCGACGGAATCCATTTTCCGTCAAAAATCTTCACAAAATCAATTTCTTTTGCATTTATTTTATTCATCCGTTTTTGACGGAATTTGTTTTCCGTCGAAAAACTTCACAAAATCAATTTCTTTTGCATTTATTTTATTCATCCGTTTTCGAAGGAATACATTTTTCGTCAAAAATGATCGACGGAATCCATTTATCATCGAAAAACTTCATAAAATCAATTTCTTTTGCATTTATTTTATTCATCCATTTTCGGCGGAATTCATTTTCCGTCAAAAATCTTCGACGGAATCCTTTTTCCGTCGAAAAACTTCACAAAATCAATTTCTTTTGCATTTATTTTATTCATCCGTTTTCGACGGAATTCATTTTCCATCAAAAATCTTCGACGGAATCCATTTTCCATCAAAAATCTTCTACGTAATCCATTTTCCGTCGAAATACTTCAAAAATCAATTTCTTTTGCATTTATTTTATTAATCCGTTTTCGACGAAATTCTTTTTCCATCGAAAAACTTCACAAAATCAATTACTTTTGCATTTATTTTATTCATCCGTTTTCGACGGAAGCCATTTTTCATCAAAAATCTTCGACGGAATCCATTTTTCGTCTAAAAACTTCATAAAATCAATTTCTTTTGCATTTATTTTATTCATCCGTTTTTGACGGAATTTATTTTCCATTAAAAAACTTCACAAAATCAATTTCTTTTGCATTTATTTTATTCATCTGTTTTCGATGGAATTCTTTTTCCGTCAAAAATCTTCGACGGAATCCATTTTCCGTCAAAAATCTTCTACGGAATCCATTTTTCGTCGAAAAACTTCAAAAATTCAATTTCTTTTGCATTTATTTTACTAATCCGTTTTCGACGAAATTCTTTTTCCGTCGAAAAACATCACAAAATAATCTCTTTTGCATTTATTTTAGTCATCCGTTTTCGACGGAATACATTTTTCGTCAAAAAACTTCAACGGAATCCATTTTTCGTCGAAAAACTTCACATAATCAATTTCTTTTGCATTTATTTTATTCATCCGTTTTCGACGGAATACATTTTGCGTCAAAAATCTTCGACGGAACCCTTTTTTCGTTGAAAAACTTCATAAAATCAATTTCTTTTGCATTTATTCTATTCATCCATTTTTTACGGAATTCGTTTTGCGTAAAAAATCTTCGACAGAATCCATTTTCCGTCGAAAAACTTCACAAAATCAATTTCTTTTGCATTTATTTTATTCATCCATTTTCGACGGAATTCATTTTCCGGCAAAAATCTTCGACGGAATCCATTTTTCGTCGAAAAACTTCATAAAATCAATTTCTTTTGCATTTATTTTATTCATCCATTTTCGACGGAATCCGTTTTCCGTCGAAAAACTTCACAAAATCAATTTCTTTTTCATTTATTTTATTCATCCATTTTCGACGGAATTCATTTTCCGTCAAAAATCTTCGACGGAATCCATTTTTCGTCGAAAAACTTCACAAAATCAATTTCTTTTGCTTTTATTTTATTCATCCGTTTTCGATGGAATTCATTTTCGGTCATAAATCTTCGACGGAATCCATTTTCCGTCAAAAATCTTCTACGTAATCCATTTTCCGTCGAAAAACTTCACAAAATCAATTTCTTTTGCATTTATTTTATTCATCCATTTTCGACGGAATTTGTTTTCCGTCGAAAAACTTCACAAAATCAATTTCTTTTGCATTAATTTAATTCATCCATTTTAAATGGAATACATTTTCTGTCAAAAATCTTCGACGGAATCCATTTTCCGTCGAAAAACTTCACAAAATCAATTTCTTTTGCATTTATTTTATTCATCCATTTTCGACGGAATCCATTTTCAGTCGAAAATCTTCACAAAATCAATTTCTTTTGGATTTATTTTATTCATCCGTTTTCGATGGAATTCATTCTTCGTCAAAAATCTTCGACGGAATCCATTTTCCGTCAAAAATCTTCACAAAATCAATTTCTTTTGCATTTATTTTATTCATCCGTTTTCGAAGGAATCCATTTTTCGTCGAAAAACTTCATAAAATCAATTTCTTTTGCATTTATTTTATTCAACCGTTTTTGACGGAATACATTTTCAGTCAAAAATCTTCGACGAAATCCATTTTCCGTCGAAAAGCTTCACAAAATCAAATTCTTTTTCATTTATTTTATTCATCCATTTTCGATGGAATTCATTTTCCGTCAAAAATCTTCGACGGAATCCATTTTCCGTCAAAAATCTTCACAAAATCAATTTCTTTTGCATTTATTTTATTCATCCGTTTTCGACGGAATTTGTTTTCCGTCGAAAAACTTCACAAAATTAATTTCTTTTGCATTTATTTTATTCATCCGTTTTCGAAGGAATACATTTTTCGTCAAAAATGTTCGACATAATCCATTTTCCGTCGAAAAACTTCACAAAATCAATTTCTTTTGCATTTATTTTATTCATCCGTTTTCGACGGAATTCATTTTCCATCAAAAATCTTCGACGGAATCCATTTTCCATCAAAAAACTCCAAAAAATCAATTTCTTTTGCATTTATTTTATTCATCCGTTTTCGACGCAATTCTTTTTCCGTCGAAAAACTTCACAAAATCAATTTCTTTTGCATTTATTTTATTCATCCGTTTTCGACGGAATACATTTTTCGTCAAAAATCTTCGACGGAATCCATTTTCATCGAAAAACTTCACAAAATCAATTTCTTTTGCATTTATCTTATTCATCCATTTTCGATGGAATTCTTTTTCGTCAAAAATCTTCACAAAATCAATTTCTTTTGCATTTATTTTATTCGTTTTCGAAGGAATCCATTTTTTCGTCGAAAAACTTCATAAATCAATTTCTTTTGCATTTATTTTATTCAACCGTTTTGGAGGGAATACATTTTCAGTCAAAAATCTTCGACGAAATCCATTTTCCGTCGAAAAGCTTCACAAAATCAATTTCTTTTGTATTTATTTTATTCATCCATTTTCGACGGAATTAATTTTCCGTCAAAAATCTTCGACGGAATCCATTTTCCGTCAAAAATCTTCACAAAATCAATTTCTTTTGCATTTATTTTATTCATCCGTTTTCGACGAAATTTGTTTTCCGTCGAAAAACTTCACAAAATCAATTTCTTTTGCATTTATTTTATTCATCCGTTTTCGAAGGAATACATTTTTCGTCAAAAATGTTCGACGGAATCCATTTTTCATCGAAAAACTTCATAAAATCAATTTCTTTTGCATTTATTTTATTCATCCATTTTCGACAGAATTCATTATCCGTCAAAAATCTTCGACGGAATCCATTTTCCGTAAAAAATATTCGACGGAATCCATTTTCCGTCGAAAAACTTCACAAAATCAATTTCTTTTGCATTTATTTTATTCATCCATTTTCGACGGAATTCATTTTCCATCAAAAATCTTTGACGGAATCCATTTTCCGTCAAAAACTAACAAAATCAATTTCCTTTGTATTTATTTTATTAATCCATTTTCGACGGAATTCATTTTCCATCAAAAATGTTCACAAAATCAATTTCTTTTGCATTTATTTTATTCATCCGTTTTCGACGGAATACATTTTTCGTCAAATATCTTCGACGGAATCCAATTTCCATCGAAAAACTTCATAAAATCAATTTCTTTTG
This sequence comes from Gastrolobium villosum, assembly GCA_032173675.1. Classification (NCBI taxonomy): domain Eukaryota; kingdom Viridiplantae; phylum Streptophyta; class Magnoliopsida; order Fabales; family Fabaceae; genus Gastrolobium; species Gastrolobium villosum. Next base: position 17,833 of record JAVKPL010009287.1, read on the forward strand.
CATTTATTTTATTCATCCGTTTTTGACGGAATTTGTTTTCCGTCGAAAAACTTCACAAAATTACTTTAGCATTTATTTTATTCATCCGTTTTCGATGGAATTCATTTTCCTTCAAAAATCTTCGACGGAATCCATTTTCCGTCGAAAAACTTCACAAAATCAATTTCTTTTGCATTTATTTTATTCATCCATTTTTGACGGAATACATTTTGCGTCAAAAATCTTCGACGGAACCCTTTTTTCGTTGAAAAACTTCATAAAATCAATTTCTTTTGCATTTATTCTATTCATCCATTTTTTACGGAATTCGTTTTGCTTCAAAAATCTTCGACGGAATCCATTTTCCGTCGAAAAACTTCACAAAATCAATTTCTTTTGCATTTATTTTATTCATCCATTTTCGACGGAATTCATTTTCCGGCAAAAATCTTCGACGGAATCCATTTTTCGTCGAAAAACTTCATAAAATCAATTTCTTTTGCATTTATTTTATTCATCCATTTTCGACGGAATCCGTTTTCCGTCGAAAAACTTCACAAAATCAATTTCTTTTTCATTTATTTTATTCATCCATTTTCGACGGAATTCATTTTCCATCCAAAATCTTCGACGGAATCCATTTTTCGTCGAAAAACTTCACAAAATCAATTTCTTTTGCTTTTATTTTATTCATCCGTTTTCGATGGAATTCATTTTCGGTCAAAAATCTTCGACGGAATCCATTTTCCGTCAAAAATCTTCTACGTAATCCATTTTCCGTCGAAAAACTTCACAAAATCAATTTCTTTTGCATTTATTTTATTCATCCATTTTCGACGGAATTTGTTTTCCGTCGAAAAACTTCAGAAAATCAATTTCTTTTGCATTAATTTAATTCATCCATTTTAAATGGAATACATTTTCTATCAAAAATCTTCGACAGAATCCATTTTCCGTCGAAAAACTTCACAAAATCAATTTCTTTTGCATATATTTTATTCATCCATTTTCGACGGAATCCATTTTCAGTCGAAAATCTTCACAAAATCAATTTCTTTTGCATTTATTTTATTCATCCGTTTTCGATGGAATTCATTCTTCGTCAAAAATCTTCGACGGAATCCATTTTCCGTCAAAAATCTTCACAAAATCAATTTCTTTTGCATTTATTTTATTCATCCGTTTTCGAAGGAATCCATTTTTCGTCGAAAAACTTCATAAAATCAATTTCTTTTGCATTTATTTTATTCAACCGTTTTTGACGGAATACATTTTCAGTCAAAAATCTTCGACGAAATCCATTTTCCGTCGAAAAGCTTCACAAAATACAATTCTTTTTCATTTATTTTATTAATCCGTTTTCGACGCAATTCTTTTTCCGTCGAAAAACTTCACAAAATTTCTTTTGCATTTATTTTATTCATCCGTTTTCGACGGAATACATTTTCCGTCAAAAATCTTCGACGGAATCCATTTTCCGTCGAAAAACTTCACAAAATCAATTTCTTTTGCATTTATTTTATTCATCCATTTTCGATGGAATTCTTTTTCGTCAAAAATCTTCACAAAATCAATTTCTTTTGCATTTATTTTATTCATCCGTTTTCGAAGGAATCCATTTTTCGTCGAAAAACTTCATAATATCAATTTCTTTTGCATTTATTTTATTCAACCGTTTTGGAGGGAATACATTTTCAGTCAAAAATCTTCGACGAAATCCATTTTCCGTCGAAAAGCTTCACAAAATCAATTTCTTTTGCATTTATTTTATTCATCCATTTACGATGGAATTAATTTTCCGTCAAAAATCTTCGACGGAATCCATTTTCCGTCAAAAATCTTCACAAAATCAATTTCTTTTGCATTTATTTTATTCATCCGTTTTCGACGAAATTTGTTTTCCGTCGAAAAACTTCACAAAATCAATTTCTTTTGCATTTATTTTATTCATCCGTTTTCGAAGGAATACATTTTTCGTCAAAAATGTTCGACGGAATCCATTTTTCATCGAAAAACTTCACAAAATCAATTTCTTTTGCATTTATTTTATTCATCCATTTTCGACAGAATTCATTATCCGTCAAAAATCTTCGACGGAATCCATTTTCCGTAAAAAATATTCGACGGAATCCATTTTCCGTCGAAAAACTTCACAAAATCAATTTCTTTTGCATTTATTTTATTCATCCGTTTTCGACGGAATTCATTTTCCATCAAAAATCTTTGACGGAATCCATTTTCCGTCGAAATACTTCAAAAAATCAATTTCTTTTGCATTTATTTTATTAATCTATTTTCGACGAAATTCTCTTTCCATCGAAAAACTTCACAAAATCAATTTCTTTTGCATTTATTTTATTCATCCGTTTTCGACGGAACACATTTTTCATCAAAAATCTTCGACGGAATCCATTTTTCGTCGAAAATCTTCACAAAATCAATTTCTTTTGCATTTATTTTATTAATCCGTTTTCGACGCAATTCTTTTTCCGTCGAAAAACTTCACAAAATTTCTTTTGCATTTATTTTATTAATCTGTTTTCGACGAAATTCTTTTTCCGTCGAAAAACTTCACAAAATCAATTTCTTTTGCATTTATTTTATTCATCCATTTTCGATGGAATTCATTTTTTCGTCGACGGAAAAAATCTCACAAAATCACAAAATCAATTTCTTTTGCATTTATTTTATTCATCCGTTTTCGAAGGAATCCATTTTTCGTCGAAAAACTTCATAAAATCAATTTCTTTTGCATTTATTTTATTCAACCGTTTTGGAGGGAATACATTTTCAGTCAAAAATCTTCGACGAAATCCATTTTCCGTCGAAAAGTTTCACAAAATCAATTTCTTTTGTATTTATTTTATTCATCCATTTACGATGGAATTAATTTTCCGTCAAAAATCTTCGACGGAATCCATTTTCCGTCAAAAATCTTCACAAAATCAATTTCTTTTGCATTTATTTTATTCATCCGTTTTCGACGAAATTTGTTTTCCGTCGAAAAACTTCACAAAATCAATTTCTTTTGCATTTATTTTATTCATCCGTTTTCGAAGGAATACATTTTTCGTCAAAAATGTTCGACGGAATCCATTTTTCATCGAAAAACTTCATAAAATCAATTTCTTTTGCATTTATTTTATTCATCCATTTTCGACAGAATTCATTATCCGTCAAAAATCTTCGACGGAATCCATTTTCCGTAAAAAATATTCGACGGAATCCATTTTCCGTCGAAAAACTTCACAAAATCAATTTCTTTTGCATTTATTTTATTCATCCGTTTTCGACGGAATTCATTTTCCATCAAAAATCTTTGACGGAATCCAGTTTCCATCAAAAATCTTCTACGGAATCCATTTTCCGTCGAAATACTTCAAAAAATCAATTTCTTTTGCATTTATTTTATTAATCTATTTTCGACGAAATTCTTTTTCCATCGAAAAACTTCACAAAATCAATTTCTTTTGCATTTATTTTATTCATCCGTTTTCGACGGAACACATTTTTCATCAAAAATCTTCGACGGAATCCATTTTTCGTCGAAAAACTTCATAAAATCAATTTCTTTTGCATTTATTTTATTCATCCGTTTTTGACGGAATTTGTTTTCCGTCGAAAAACTTCACAAAATTACTTTTGCATTTATTTTATTCATCCGTTTCGATGGAATTCATTTTCCGTCAAAAATTTTCGACGGAATCCGTTTTCCGTCGAAAAACTTCACAAAATCATTTTCTTTTGCATTTATTTTATTCATCCATTTTTGACGGAATACATTTTTCGTCAAAAATCTTCGACGAAACCCTTTTTTCGTTGAAAAACTTCAGAAAATCAATTTCTTTTGCATTTATTCTATTCATCCATTTTTTACGGAATTCGTTTTGCGTCAAAAATCTTCGACAAAATCCATTTTCCGTCGAAAAACTTCACAAAATCAATTTCTTTTGCATTTATTTTATTCATCCATTTTCGACGGAATTCATTTTCCGGCAAAAATCTTCGACGGAATCCATTTTTCGTCGAAAAACTTCATAAAATCAATTTCTTTTGCATTTATTTTATTCATCCATTTTCGACGGAATCCGTTTTCCGTCGAAAAACTTCACAAAATCAATTTCTTTTTCATTTATTTTATTCATCCATTTTCGACGGAATTCATTTTCCATCCAAAATCTTCGACGGAATCCATTTTCCGTCGAAAAACTTCACAAAATCAATTTCTTTTGCTTTTATTTTATTCATCCGTTTTCGATGGAATTCATTTTCGGTCAAAAATCTTCGACGGAATCCATTTTCCGTCAAAAATCTTCTACGTAATCCATTTTCCGTCGAAAAACTTCACAAAATCAATTTCTTTTGCATTTATTTTATTCATCCATTTTCGACGGAATTTGTTTTCCGTCGAAAAACTTCACAAAATAAATTTCTTTTGCATTAATTTAATTCATCCATTTTCGACGGAATACATTTTCTGTCAAAAATCTTCGACGGAATCCATTTTCTGTCAAAAATCTTCTACGGAATCCATTTTTCGTCGAAAAACTTCACAATCAATTTCTTTTGCATATATTTTATTCATCCATTTTCGACGGAATCCATTTTCAGTCGAAAATCTTCACAAAATCAATTTCTTTTGCATTTATTTTATTCATCCGTTTTCGATGGAATTCATTCTTCGTCAAAAATCTTCGACGGAATCCATTTTCCGTCAAAAATCTTCACAAAATCAATTTCTTTTGCATTTATTTTATTCATCCGTTTTCGAAGGAATCCATTTTTCGTCGAAAAACTTCATAAAATCAATTTCTTTTGCATTTATTTTATTCAACCGTTTTTGACGGAATACATTTTCAGTCAAAAATCTTCGACGAAATCCATTTTCCGTCGAAAAGCTTCACAAAATCAAATTCTTTTTCATTTATTTTATTCATCCATTTTCGATGGAATTCATTTTCCGTCAAAAATCTTCGACGGAATCCATTTTCCGTCAAAAATCTTCACAAAATCAATTTCTTTTGCATTTATTTTATTCATCCGTTTTCGACGGAATTTGTTTTCCGTCGAAAAACTTCACAAAATCAATTTCTTTTGCATTTATTTTATTCATCCGTTTTCGAAGGAATACATTTTTCGTCAAAAATGTTCGATGGAATCCATTTTTCATCGAAAAACTTCATAAAATCAATTTCTTTTGCATTTATTTTATTCATCCATTTTCGACGGAATTCATTTTCCGTCAAAAATCTTCGACGGAATCCATTTTCCGTCAAAAATCTTCACAAAATCAATTTCTTTTGCATTTATTTTATTCATCCGTTTTCGACGGAATTTGTTTTCCGTCGAAAAACTTCACAAAATCAATTTCTTTTGCATTTATTTTATTCATCCGTTTTCGAAGGAATACATTTTTCGTCAAAAATGTTCGACGGAATCCATTTTTCATCGAAAAACTTCATAAAATCAATTTCTTTTGCATTTATTTTATTCATCCATTTTCAGCGGAATTCATTTTCCGTCAAAAATCTTCGACGGAATCCTTTTTCCGTCGAAAAACTTCACAAAATCAATTTCTTTTGCATTTATTTTATTCATCCGTTTTCGACGGAATTCATTTTCAATCAAAAATCTTCGACGAAATCCATTTTCCATCAAAAATCTTCTACGTAATCCATTTTCCGTCGAAATACTTAAAAAAATCAATTTCTTTTGCATTTATTTTATTAATCCGTTTTCGACGAAATTCTTTTTCCATCGAAAAACTTCACAAAATCAATTACTTTTGCATTTATTTTATTCATCCGTTTTCGACGGAATACATTTTTCATCAAAAATCTTCGACGGAATCCATTTTTCGTCTAAAAACTTCATAAAATCAATTTCTTTTGCATTTATTTTATTCATCCGTTTTTGACGGAATTTATTTTCCATTAAAAAACTTCACAAAATCAATTCCTTTTGCATTTATTTTATTCATCTATTTTCGATGGATTTCTTCACAACATTTTCCGTCAAAAATCTTCGACGGAATCCATTTTCCGTCAAAAATCTTCTACGGAATCCATTTTTCGTCGAAAAACTTCAAAAAATCAATTTCTTTTGCATTTATTTTATTAATCCGTTTTCGACGAAATTCTTTTTCCGTCGAAAAACATCACAAAATAATCTCTTTTGCATTTATTTTAGTCATCCGTTTTCGACGGAATACATTTTTCGTCAAAAAACTTCGACGGAATCCATTTTTCGTCGAAAAACTTCACAAAATCAATTTCTTTTGCATTTATTTTATTCATCCATTTTTGACGGAATACATTTTGCGTCAAAAATCTTCGACGGAACCCTTTTTTCGTTGAAAAACTTCATAAAATCAATTTCTTTTGCATTTATTTTATTCATCCATTTTTTACGGAATTCATTTTGCGTCAAAAATCTTCGACAGAATCCATTTTCCGTCGAAAAACTTCACAAAATCAATTTCTTTTGCATTTATTTTATTCATCCGTTTTCGACGGAATTCATTTTCCATCAAAAATCTTCGACGGAATCCATTTTCCATCAAAAATCTTCTACGAAATCCATTTTCCATCAAAAAACTCCAAAAAATCAATTTCTTTTGCATTTATTTTATTAATCCGTTTTCGACGCAATTCTTTTTCCGTCGAAAAACTTCACAAAATTTCTTTTGCATTTATTTTATTCATCCGTTTTCGACGGAATACATTTTCCGTCAAAAATCTTCGACGGAATCCATTTTCCGTCGAAAAACTTCACAAAATCAATTTCTTTTGCATTTATCTTATTCATCCATTTTCGATGGAATTCATTTTTCGTCAAAAATCTTCGACGGAATCCATTTTCCGTCAAAAATCTTCACAAAATCAATTTCTTTTACATTTATTTTATTCATCCGTTTTCGAAGGAATCCATTTTTCGTCGAAAAACTTCATAAAATCAATTTCTTTTGCATTTATTTTATTCAACCGTTTTGGACGGAATACATTTTCAGTCAAAATTCTCCGACGAAATCCATATTCCGTCGAAAAGCTTCACAAAATCAATTTCTTTTGCATTTATTTTATTCATCCATTTTCGATGGAATTAATTTTCCGTCAAAAATCTTCGACGGAATCCATTTTCCGTCAAAAATCTTCACAAAATCAATTTCTTTTGCATTTATTTTATTCATCCGTTTTCGACGAAATTTGTTTTCCGTCGAAAAACTTCACAAAACCAATTTCTTTTGCATTTATTTTATTCATCCATTTTCGACAGAATTCATTATCCGTCAAAAATGTTCGACGGAATCCATTTTCCGTAAAAAATATTCGACGGAATCCATTTTCCGTCGAAAAACTTCACAAAATCAATTTCTTTTGCATTTATTTTATTCATCCATTTTCGACGGAATTCATTTTCCATCAAAAATCTTTGACGGAATCCATTTTCCATCAAAAATCTTCTACGGAATCCATTTTCCGTCGAAATACTTCAAAAAATCAATTTCTTTTGCATTTATTTTATTAATCTATTTTCGACGAAATTCTTTTTCCATCGAAAAACTTCATAAAATCAATTTCTTTTGCATTTATTTTATTCATCCGTTTTCGACGGAACACATTTTTCATCAAAAATCTTCAACGGAATCCATTTTTCGTCGAAAAACTTCATAAAATCAATTTTTTTGCATTTATTTTATTCATCCGTTTTTGACGGAATTTGTTTTCCGTCGAAAAACATCACAAAATTACTTTTGCATTTATTTTATTCATCTGTTTTCGATGGAATTCATTTTCCGTCAAAAATCTTCGACGGAATCCATTTTCCGTCGAAAAACTTCACAAAATCAATTTCTTTTGCATTTATTTTATTCATCCGTTTTCGACGGAATTCATTTTCCGTCAAAAATCTTCGACGGAATCCATTTTCCATCAAAAATCTTCTACGAAATCCATTTTCCATCGAAAAACTCCAAAAAATCAATTTCTTTTGCATTTATTTTATTAATCCGTTTTCGACGCAATTCTTTTTCCGTCGAAAAACTTCACAAAATCAATTTCTTTTGCATTTATTTTATTCATCCGTTTTCGACGGAATACATTATCCGTCAAAAATCTTTGACGGAATCCATTTTCCGTCGAAAAACTTCACAAAATCAATTTCTTTTGCATTTATTTTATTCATCTGTTTTCGATGGAATTCATTTTCCGTCAAAAATCTTCGACGGAATCCATTTTCCGTCAAAAATCTTCACAAAAATCAATTTCTTTTGCATTTATTTTATTCATCCGTTTTCGAAGGAATCCATTTTTCGTCGAAAAACTTCATAAAATCAATTTCTTTTGCATTTATTTTATTCATCCATTTTCGACGGAATTCATTTTCCGTCAAAAATCTTCGACGGAATCCATTTTCCATCAATAATCTTCTACGGAATCCATTTTCCGTCGAAAAACATCAAAAAGTCAATTTCTTTTACATTTATTTTATTAATCCATGTTCGACGGAATTCGTTTTCCGTTGAAAAACTTCACAAAATAAATTTCTTTTGCATTAAATTAATTCATTCATTTTCGACGGAATACATTTTCCGTCAAAAATCTTCGACAGAATCCATTTTCCGTCGAAAAACTTCGCAAAATCAATTTCTTTTGCATTTATTTTATTCATCCATTTTCCGTCAAAAAACTTCACAAAATCAATTTCTTTTGCATTTATTTTATTCATCCGTTTTCGACCGAATACATTTTCCGTCAAAAATCTTCGACGGAATCCATTTTCCATCAAAAATCTTCTACGAAATCCATTTTCCATCGAAAAACTCCAAAAAATCAATTTCTTTTGCATTTATTTTATTAATCCGTTTTCGACGCAATTCTTTTTCCGTCGAAAAACTTCACAAAATCAATTTCTTTTGATTTATTTTATTCATCCGTTTTCGACGGAATACATTTTCCGTCAAAAATCTTTGACGGAATCCATTTTCCGTCGAAAAACTTCACAAAATCAATTTCTTTTGCATTTATTTTATTCATCTGTTTTCGATGGAATTCATTTTCCGTCAAAAATCTTCGACGGAATCCATTTTCCGTCAAAAATCTTCACAAAATCAATTTCTTTTGCATTTATTTTATTCATCCGTTTTCGAAGGAATCCATTTTTCGTCGAAAAACTTCATAAAATCAATTTCTTTTGCATTTATTTTATTCATCCATTTTCGACGGAATTCATTTTCCGTCAAAAATCTTCGACGGAATCCATTTTTCGTCAAAAAACTTCATAAAATCAATTTCTTTTGCATTTATTTTATTCATCCATTTTCGACGGAATCCGTTTTCCGTCGAAAAACTTCACAAAATCAATTTCTTTTTCATTTATTTTATTCATACGTTTTCGATGGAATTCATTCTTCGTCAAAAATCTTCGACGGAATCCATTTTCCGTCAAAAATCTTCACAAAATCAATTTCTTTTGCATTTATTTTATTCATCCGTTTTCGACGAAATTTGTTTTCCGTCGAAAAACTTCACAAAACCAATTTCTTTTGCATTTATTTTATTCATCCATTTTCGACATAATTCATTATCCGTAAAAAATGTTCGATGGAATCCATTTTCCGTAAAAAATATTCGACGGAATCCATTTTCCGTCGAAAAACTTCACAAAATCAATTTCTTTTGCATTTATTTTATTCATCCGTTTTCGACGGAATTCATTTTCCATCAAAAATCTTTGACGGAATCCATTTTCCATCAAAAATCTTCTACGGAATCCATTTTCCGTTGAAATACTTCAAAAAATCAATTTCTTTTGCATTTATTTTATTAATCTATTTTCGACGAAATTTTTTTTCCATCGAAAAACTTCACAAAATCAATTTCTTTTCCATTTATTTTATTCATCCGTTTTCGACGGAACACATTTTTCATCAAAAATCTTCGACGGAATCCATTTTTCGTCGAAAAACTTCATAAAATCAATTTCTTTTGCATTTATTTTATTCATCCGTTTTTGACGGAATTTGTTTTCCGTCGAAAAACATCACAAAATTACTTTTGCATTTATTTTATTCATCTGTTTTCGATGGAATTCATTTTCCGTCAAAAATCTTCGACGGAATCCATTTTCCGTCGAAAAACTTCACAAAATCAATTTCTTTTGCATTTATTTTATTCATCCATTTTCGACGGAATTCATTTTCCATCAAAAATCTTCGACGGAATCCATTTTCCATCAAAAATCTTCTACGAGATCCATTTTCCATCGAAAAACTCCAAAAAATCAATTTCTTTTGCATTTATTTTATTAATCCGTTTTCGACGCAATTCTTTTTCCGTCGAAAAACTTCACAAAATCAATTTCTTTTGCATTTATTTTATTCATCCGTTTTCGACGGAATACATTATCCGTCAAAAATCTTTGACGGAATCCATTTTCCGTCGAAAAACTTCACAAAATCAATTTCTTTTGCATTTATTTTATTCATCTATTTTCGATGGAATTCATTTTCCGTCAAAAATCTTCGACGGAATCCATTTTCCGTCAAATATCTTCACAAAATCAATTTCTTTTGCATTTATTTTATTCATCCGTTTTCGAAGGAATCCATTTTTCGTCGAAAAACTTCATAAAATCAATTTCTTTTGCATTTATTTTATTCATCCATTTTCGACGGAATTCATTTTCCGTCAAAAATCTTCGACGGAATCCATTTTCCATCAATAATCTTCTACGGAATCCATTTTCCGTCGAAAAACATCAAAAAGTCAATTTCTTTTACATTTATTTTATTAATCCATGTTCGACGGAATTCGTTTTCCGTTGAAAAACTTCACAAAATAAATTTCTTTTGCATTAAATTAATTCATTCATTTTCGACGGAATACATTTTCCGTCAAAAATCTTCGACAGAATCCATTTTCCGTCGAAAAACTTCGCAAAATCAATTTCTTTTGCATTTATTTTATTCATCCATTTTCCGTCAAAAAACTTCACAAAATCAATTTCTTTTGCATTTATTTTATTCATCCGTTTTCGACGGAATTCATTTTCCGTCCAAAATCTTCGACGGAATCCATTTTCCATCAAAAAATTTCTACGAAATCCATTTCCATCGAAAAACTCCAAAAAATCAATTTCTTTTGCATTTATTTTATTAATCCGTTTTCGACGCAATTCTTTTTTCGTCGAAAAACTTCACAAAATCAATTTCTTTTGCATTTATTTTATTCATCCGTTTTCGACGGAATACATTTTCCGTCAAAAATCTTTGACGGAATCCATTTTCCGTCGAAAAACTTCACAAAATCAATTTCTTTTGCATTTATTTTATTCATCTGTTTTCGATGGAATTCATTTTCCGTCAAAAATCTTCGATGGAATCAATTTTCCGTCAAAAATCTTCACAAAATCAATTTCTTTTGCATTTATTTTATTAATCCGTTTTCGACGCAATTCTTTTTCCGTCGAAAAACTTCATAAAATCAATTTCTTTTGCATTTATTTTATTCATCCATTTTCGACGGAATTCATTTTCCGTCAAAAATCTTCGACGGAATCCATTTTTCGTCAAAAAACTTCATAAAATCAATTTCTTTTGCATTTATTTTATTCATCCATTTTCGACGGAATCCGTTTTCCATCGAAAAACTTCACAAAATCAATTTCTTTTTCATTTATTTTATTCATCCGTTTTCGATGGAATTCATTCTTCGTCAAAAATCTTCGACGGAATCCATTTTCCGTCAAAAATCTTCTACGAAATCCATTTTCCATCGAAAAACTCCAAAAAATCAATTTCTTTTGCATTTATTTTATTAATCCGTTTTCGATGCAATTCTTTTTCCGTCGAAAAACTTCACAAAATCAATTTCTTTTGATTTATTTTATTCATCCGTTTTCGACGGAATACATTTTCCGTCAAAAATCTTTGACGGAATCCATTTTCCGTCGAAAAACTTCACAAAATCAATTTCTTTTGCATTTATTTTATTCATCTGTTTTCGATGGAATTCATTTTCAGTCAAAAATCTTCACAAAATCAATTTCTTTTGCATTTATTTTATTAATCTGTTTTCGACAGAATTCATTTTTCGTCGAAAAACGTCATAAAATCAATTTCTTTTGCATTTATTTTATTCATCCATTTTCGACGGAATTCATTTTCCGTCAAAAAAACTTCACAAAATTAATTTCTTTCTCATTTATTTTATTCATCCATTTTCGAAGGAATCCATTTTTCGTCGAAAAACTTCATAAAATCAATTTCTTTTGCATTTATTTTATTCATCCATTTTCGACGGAATTCATTTTCCGTCAAAAATCTTCGACGGAATCCATTTTCCATCAATAATCTTCTACGGAATCCATTTTCCGTCGAAAAACATCAAAAAGTCAATTTCTTTTACATTTATTTTATTAATCCATGTTCGACGGAATTCGTTTTCCGTTGAAAAACTTCACAAAATAAATTTCTTTTGCATTAATTTAATTCATTCATTTTCGACGGAATACATTTTCCGTCAAAAATCTTCGACAGAATCCATTTTCCGTCGAAAAACTTCGCAAAATCAATTTCTTTTGCATTTATTTTATTCATCCATTTTCCGTCAAAAAACTTCACAAAATCAATTTCTTTTGCATTTATTTTATTCATCCGTTTTCGACCGAATACATTTTCCGTCAAAAATCTTCGACGGAATCCATTTTCCATCAAAAATCTTCTACGAAATCCATTTTCCATCGAAAAACTCCAAAAAATCAATTTCTTTTACATTTATTTTATTAATCCGTTTTCGACGCAATTCTTTTTCCGTCGAAAAACTTCACAAAATCAATTTCTTTTGCATTTATTTTATTCATCCGTTTTCGACGGAATACATTTTCCGTCAAAAATCTTTGACGGAATCCATTTTTCGTCGAAAAACTTCACAAAATCAATTTCTTTTGCATTTATTTTATTCATCTGTTTTCGATGGAATTCATTTTCCGTCAAAAATCTTCGACGGAATCAATTTTCCGTCAAAAATCTTCACAAAATCAATTTCTTTTGCATTTATTTTATTCATCCGTTTTCGAAGGAATCCATTTTCGTCCAAAAACTTCATAAAATCAATTTCTTTTGCATTTATTTTATTCATCCATTTTCGACGGAATTCATTTTCCTTCAAAAATCTTCGACGGAATCCATTTTTCGTCAAAAAACTTCATAAAATCAATTTCTTTTGCATTTATTTTATTCATCCATTTTCGACGGAATCCGTTTTCCGTCGAAAAACTTCACAAAATCAATTTCTTTTTCATTTATTTTATTCATCCGTTTTCGATGGAATTCATTCTTCGTCAAAAATCTTCGACGGAATCCATTTTCCGTCAAAAATCTTCACAAAATCAATTTCTTTTGCATTTATTTTATTCATCCGTTTTCGACGGAATTCATTTTCCGTCAAAAATCTTCGACGGAATCCATTTTCCATCAAAAATCTTCTACGAAATCCATTTTCCATCGAAAAACTCCAAAAAATCAATTTCTTTTGCATTTATTTTATTAATCCGTTTTCGACGCAATTCTTTTTCCGTCGAAAAACTTCACAAAATCAATTTCTTTTGCATTTATTTTATTCATCCGTTTTCGACGGAATACATTTTCCGTCAAAAATCTTTGACGGAATCCATTTTCCGTCGAAAAACTTCACAAAATCAATTTCTTTTGCATTTATTTTATTCATCTGTTTTCGATGGAATTCATTTTCCGTCAAAAATCTTCGACGGAATCCATTTTCCGTCAAAAATCTTCACAAAATCAATTTCTTTTGCATTTATTTTATTCATCCGTTTTCGAAGGAATCCATTTTTCGTCGAAAAACTTCATAAAATCAATTTCTTTTGCATTTATTTTATTCATCCATTTTCGACGGAATTCATTTTCCGTCAAAAATCTTCGACGGAATCCATTTTCCATCAATAATCTTCTACGGAATCCATTTTCCGTCGAAAAACATCAAAAAGTCAATTTCTTTTACATTTATTTTATTAATCCATGTTCGACGGAATTCGTTTTCCGTTGAAAAACTTCACAAAATAAATTTCTTTTGCATTAAATTAATTCATTCATTTTCGACGGAATACATTTTCCGTCAAAAATCTTCGACAGAATCCATTTTCCGAATTTCGAAAAACTTCGCAAAACCAATTTCTTTTGCATTTATTTTATTCATCCATTTTCCGTCAAAAAACTTCACAAAATCAATTTCTTTTGCATTTATTTTATTCATCCGTTTTCGACCGAATACATTTTCCGTCAAAAATCTTCGACGGAATCCATTTTCCATCAAAAATCTTCTACGAAATCCATTTTCCATCGAAAAACTCCAAAAAATCAATTTCTTTTGCATTTATTTTATTAATCCGTTTTCGACGCAATTCTTTTTCCGTCGAAAAACTTCACAAAATCAATTTCTTTTGATTTATTTTATTCATCCGTTTTCGACGGAATACATTTTCCGTCAAAAATCTTTGACAGAATCCATTTTTCATCGAAAAACTTCACAAAATCAATTTCTTTTGCATTTATTTTATTCATCTGTTTTCGATGGAATTCATTTTCCGTCAAAAATCTTCGACGGAATCCATTTTCCGTCAAAAATCTTCACAAAATCAATTTCTTTTGCATTTATTTTATTCATCCGTTTTCGAAGGAATCCATTTTCGTCGAAAAACTTCATAAAATCAATTTCTTTTGCATTTATTTTATTCATCCATTTTCGACGGAATTCATTTTCCGTCAAAAATCTTCGACGGAATCCATTTTTCATCAAAAAACTTCATAAAATCAATTTCTTTTGCATTTATTTTATTCATCCATTTTCGACGGAATCCGTTTTCCGTCGAAAAACTTCACAAAATCAATTTCTTTTTCATTTATTTTATTCATCCGTTTTCGATGGAATTCATTCTTCGTCAAAAATCTTCGACGGAATCCATTTTCCGTCAAAAATCTTCACAAAATCAATTTCTTTTGCATTTATTTTATTCATCCGTTTTCGACGGAATTCATTTTCCGTCAAAAATCTTCGACGGAATCCATTTTCCATCAAAAATCTTCTACGAAATCCATTTTCCATCGAAAAACTCCAAAAAATCAATTTCTTTTGCATTTATTTTATTAATCCGTTTTCGATGCAATTCTTTTTCCGTCGAAAAACTTCACAAAATCAATTTCTTTTGATTTATTTTATTCATCCGTTTTCGACGGAATACATTTTCCGTCAAAAATCTTTGACGGAATCCATTTTTCGTCGAAAAACTTCACAAAATCAATTTCTTTTGCATTTATTTTATTCATCTGTTTTCGATGGAATTCATTTTCCGTCAAAAATCTTCACAAAATCAATTTCTTTTGCATTTATTTTATTAACATGTTTTCGGAATCATTTTTCGTCGAAAAACGTTAAAATCAATTTCTTTTGCATTTATTTTATTCAATTTTCGAAATCATTTTTCAGAAAAACTTCACAAAATCAATTTCTTTTGCATTTATTTTATTCATCCGTTTTCGAAGGAATCCATTTTTCGTCGAAAAACTTCATAAAATCAATTTCTTTTGCATTTATTTTATTCATCCATTTTCGACGGAATTCATTTTCCGTCAAAAATCTTCGACGGAATCCATTTTCCATCAATAATCTTCTACGGAATCCATTTTCCGTCGAAAAACATCAAAAAGTCAATTTCTTTTACATTTATTTTATTAATCCATGTTCGACGGAATTCGTTTTCCGTTGAAAAACTTCACAAAATAAATTTCTTTTGCATTAAATTAATTCATTCATTTTCGACGGAATACATTTTCCGTCAAAAATCTTCGACAGAATCCATTTTCCGTCGAAAAACTTCGCAAAATCAATTTCTTTTGCAATTCATCCATTTTCCGTCAAAAAACTTCACAAAATCAATTTCTTTTGCATTTATTTTATTCATCCGTTTTCGACCGAATACATTTTCCGTCAAAAATCTTCGACGGAATCCATTTTCCATCAAAAATCTTCTACGAAATCCATTTTCCATCGAAAAACTCCAAAAAATCAATTTCTTTTGCATTTATTTTATTAATCCGTTTTCGACGCAATTCTTTTTCCGTCGAAAAACTTCACAAAATCAATTTCTTTTGCATTTATTTTATTCATCCGTTTTTTTCCGTCGAAAAACTTCACAAAATCAATTTCTTTTGCATTTATTTTATTCATCCGAATCAATTTTCCGTCAAAAATCTTCACAAAATCAATTTCTTTTTCATTTATTTTATTAGTCAGTTTTCGACGGAAAACAATTTTCGTAAAAAATCTTCGACGGAATCCATTTTCCGTCGAAAAACTTCATAAAATCAATCAATTTCTTTTGCATTTATTTTATTCATCCGTTTTCCATTTTCCGTCAAAAAACTTCATCCGTCAAAAACTTCAAAAAATCAATTTCTTTTGCATTTATTTTATTCATCCGTTTTCGACCGAATACATTTTCCGTCAAAAATCTTCGACGGAATCCATTTTCCATCAAAAATCTTCTACGAAATCCCTTTTCCATCGAAAAACTCCAAAAAATCAATTTCTTTTGCATTTATTTTATTAATCCGTTTTCGACGCAATTCTTTTTCCGTCGAAAAACTTCACAAAATCAATTTCTTTTGATTTATTTTATTCATCCGTTTTCGACGGAATACATTTTCCGTCAAAAATCTTTGACAGAATCCATTTTTCGTCGAAAAACTTCACAAAATCAATTTCTTTTGCATTTATTTTATTCATCTGTTTTCGATGGAATTCATTTTCCGTCAAAAATCTTCGACGGAATCCATTTTCCGTCAAAAATCTTCACAAAATCAATTTCTTTTGCATTTATTTTATTCATCCGTTTTCGAAGGAATCCATTTTCGTCGAAAAACTTCATAAAATCAATTTCTTTTGCATTTATTTTATTCATCCATTTTCGACGGAATTCATTTTCCGTCAAAAATCTTCGACGGAATCCATTTTTCATCAAAAAACTTCATAAAATCAATTTCTTTTGCATTTATTTTATTCATCCATTTTCGACGGAATCCGTTTTCCGTCGAAAAACTTCACAAAATCAATTTCTTTTTCATTTATTTTATTCATCCGTTTTCGATGGAATTCATTCTTCGTCAAAAATCTTCGACGGAATCCATTTTCCGTAAAAAAATCTTCACAAAATCAATTTCTTTTGCATTTATTTTATTCATCCGTTTTCGACGGAATTCATTTTCCGTCAAAAATCTTCGACGGAATCCATTTTCCATCAAAAATCTTCTACGAAATCCATTTTCCATCGAAAAACTCCAAAAAATCAATTTCTTTTGCATTTATTTTATTAATCCATTTTCGACGCAATTCTTTTTCCGTCGAAAACTTCACAAAATCAATTTCTTTTGATTTATTTTATTCATCCGTTTTCGACGGAATACATTTTCCGTCAAAAATCTTTGACGGAATCCATTTTCCGTCGAAAAACTTCACAAAATCAATTTCTTTTGCATTTATTTTATTCATCTGTTTTCGATGGAATTCATTTTCCGTCAAAAATCTTCGACGGAATCCATTTTCCGTCAAAAATCTTCACAAAATCAATTTCTTTTGCATTTATTTTATTCATCCGTTTTCGAAGGAATCCATTTTTCGTCGAAAAACTTCATAAAATCAATTTCTTTTGCATTTATTTTATTCATCCATTTTCGACGGAATTCATTTCCGTCAAAAATCTTCGACGGAATCCATTTTCCATCAATAATCTTCTACGGAATCCATTTTCCGTCGAAAAACATCAAAAAGTCAATTTCTTTTACATTTATTTTATTAATCCATGTTCGACGGAATTCGTTTTCCGTTGAAAAACTTCACAAAATAAATTTCTTTTGCATTAATTTAATTCATTCATTTTCGACGGAATACATTTTCCGTCAAAAATCTTCGACAGAATCCATTTTCCGTCGAAAAACTTCGCAAAATCAATTTCTTTTGCATTTATTTTATTCATCCATTTTCGACGGAATCCATTTTCCGTCAAAAAACTTCACAAAATCAATTTCTTTTGCATTTATTTTATTCATCCGTTTTCGACCGAATACATTTTCAGTCAAAAATCTTCGACGCAATCCATTTTCCGTCGAAAAGCTTCACAAAATCAATTTCTTTTGCATTTATTTTATTCATCCGCTTTCGATGGAATTCATTTTCCGTAAAAAATCTTCGACGGAATCCATTTTCCGTCGAAAAACTTCACAAAATCAATTTCTTTTGCATTTATTTTATTCATCTGTTTTCGACGGAATTCATTTACCGTCAAAAATCTTCGACGGAATCCATTTTCCATCAAAAATCTTCTACAGAATCCATTTTCCGTCGAAAAACTTCAAATATTCAATTTCTATTGCAATTATTTTATTAATCCATTTTCGACGAAATTCTTTTTCCGTCGAAAAACTTCACAAAATAATTTCTTTTGCATTTATTTTAGTCATCCGTTTTCGACAGAATACATTTTTCGTCAAAAATATTCGACGGAATCCATTTTTCGTCGAAAAACTTCATAAAATCAATTTCTTTTGCATTTATTTTATTCATTCATTTTCGACGGAATTCATTTTCCGTCAAAAATCTTCGACGAAATCCATTTTCCGTCGAAAAACTTCACAAAATCAATTTCATTTGCATTTATTTTATTCATCTGCTTTCGACGGAATTCATTTTCTGTGAAAAATCTTCACAAAATCAATTTCATTTGCATTTATTTTATTAATCCGTTTTCGACGGAATACATTTTTCGTCGAAAAACTTCATAAAATCAATTTCTTTTGCATTTATTTTATTCATCCATTTTCGACGGAATTCATTTTCCGTCAAAAATCTTCGACGGAATCCATTTTTCGTCAAAAAACTTCATAAAATCAATTTCTTTTGCATTTATTTTATTCATCCATTTTCGACGGAATCCGTTTTCCGTCGAAAAACTTCACAAAATCAATTTCTTTTTCATTTATTTTATTCATCCGTTTTCGATGGAATTCATTCTTCGTCAAAAA